>LOEQ01008341.1:81666-105334 GCA_001685075.1 Bramus lutescens
GGTGGGTGCACCCCTCACGGTCCTGACTTCCTTGCTCATGTTCTCCCTCCTTCAAATTGATCTTTTTATGAGGTAAATGTACAGCTTCTAGGGATTGTAACTTTATTTCAGGTAAAACAAAATATATAGGGTCATAAGAACAGATAGGAAAGTTAAAGCCATATGTGACTAATAGAGCAATGAACTCATGGGGACAAGATGTTTTACAAAAGAAAATAGAGACTAACATTTCTCCTATCTAAGAAGAAAACCATAAATTAAATAAAACTTCTGAGGAAAAATATTAAAAGTTCATCAAGAATAATCACAGACCATTTAGGTTCTATATAAGTAGGGCACAACAGTTGTTCAGCTGTTGAAAGTACCAGCAGACCTACTTTTGAAATGCTTAACAGACAAACCTATTTGACTAGAGCCATGGCTTTTGCCATCAGAGAAATTACAGGCACTAGAGCAGCTGATATGGAAGCAGATGTATGCTAAACATGTTGACTAATCAGGCAGCCCTTGGAATTCTCTTATATTTTATATTAAAAGGAAATCAAGAAAATAGACAACTGTAACAGACCTGAGAGCTATAAATAAGGCAATTCAGCATATGGGCTGGAATTCCCTTGCTTTCTTTATTATCTAATGGGTGGTCTATTATTGTGATTGATTTGAAAAACTACCTTTTTACACTATAACTTTACAAGGGTAGGAGAAGAAAAATCCCTTCACAGTTCCCACTTAGACTAATTTCCAGTCTGTTAAAAGTTAACATAGAAAATTCTTCCATATGGTTTGTTAATCTGCCTCTCTTTGTGTCAAAAATATTGTAGAACAGTCATTAGAATTTGTAAATAGTTTTCTCAATCTATAATTTATATGCATCATATCTTAGTGGCTGATTCAGCTGTAGGTATCTTAGAAAAAGTGTTTAATGAAGTAATGAAAATGTTGCCTTGTTCCATTTACAAATTATTCATGAGAAAATAAAGAGTGGAGATTGGACTAATTATTGAGAATATAAGACATTTAGCAGAAAATTTAACCACAGAAAGAACAAATCAGGATAAATCAATTATAAACTCTTAATGATTTTTGAAAATTGCTGGGAGATATTACCTGGCTATAGCCTACAGTTTGGTTGACTACTCAATAGTTAAGTAATTTATTTTAAAACTTACAATGTGAAAAGGAATTAAATAGTCCAAGAAAATTATCAGATAAGACTGATAGGGAATTGACTCTAGCTGAAAAGAAATTTCAGGATGCACATGTGGATCACTTGGCTCCAGAGCTTGGTTGTATCCTAGTCATTCTACCTTCTATTTATTTTCCTACAGAAATTCTTATGTAGAGGGAAGATAACATCTTAGAATGAATATTTTTTTTTACCATAAACAGAGTAAAAATTAAACACCTTTGTAGAAAGGACTTCTGAGTTGATTCTGAATGGAAAACTGAGATTTCATCAATTAGTAGGAATAGACAAAGCAGAAATTGTTATACCTTTTAGTAATGATGAAATTGACTTGTTATGGACACAAAATGAACATTGGCAAAGAGAATGCAGTAACTTTTTGGTTGAGATTACCAATGAATATCCTCAAAGCAGGAGACTTTAGTCTATAAAAAGAATTAATTGGATTCTGCCTCATATAGTAAAAGGAAAAACAATTTCTAGCACCCTTGAATTTTATACTGATGCAAACAAACCAGAAAAGGCAGGGCATAAGCCAGGAAACATAGGTAAATGGATCAAAGCTCTTATGATTAAATTTAAAAATCAGAATTACATGCTATTTTATGATATTTATTAGATTTTCTAGAACCTCTTAATATAGTTACTGAATCTACATATGTAGATCCAAAGACTACTAAAGGAAATGAAATTTGGCAAATGGTGTGTTTGATTTTGCAGATTGGGGAAGCCAAAAATATATGCATCATTCCATAGATACATACTCATAATTTCAATGGATAACTATTTTACATTCTGAATTGGTTGATTCTGTAATTACATATTTATTAGGTGTCCTGGTCTTTATATAAAAATTTGTATAAGTTTCAACTGACAATGCTCCAGCATATGTCTCTAATAAACAGTTTTTTTTACATATAACAACATAAAACATATTACAGGTATACCACACAATCCTACAGAATAAGCATTTATAGAAACATGTAATCCCATTTTAAAAGATATGCTCATTAAACAGAAATGGGGTTATAAAGGTAATAAAATCTGAGATAGATTACACAGTGCTTTATCAACTTTAAAATGCTAATGAAAATGGAACAGTGGTTGTGGAGAGACATGGGAGAGTAGAAATGCTGAATTAAATCAGCCTGTATATTTTAAAGACATGTTGACCTCAGAATGGAAAGCAGAATATGTATCATGTTGGAGAAGATTTGTTTTGTTTCCAGAGGAGAGAAAAAAAGCTATGGATACCATCAATATTAATAAGGATTTGATTCCAACATGAGAGAACTCTTGATCAGGAGAGGTGATAGTACATCAAAAAGTTTGGTCATTCTATCCAAAATAGCTTTTTATAAGACTAGCAAATGCCTTTCATTTGACCAAGTTAAAAAAATATTTATTTTTAGATGATGATTTACCAAAGATATAATTGTTCTACTGGATGAAAAGAGAAGAAAAGGGTTTTGTATGCCATGTGTGTTAATTACATATTAGAATATAAGACTTTAGATTGCCATGTGGCCCATACTGCCTTGGACGTGAACTTTTGAGATTTCTTCCCAAATAAAAAGGACATTTTTGTTGTTCAGTATGAAAGACCCAATTAAGAGATTATAAATATTTTAAGTAAATTCAAGGAATTGCTACAGTTCAAGCTTATTATCTAAATGTTTAAGAGCTGAAATGATTTGTAGCTGTGATAAATATTTGGGCAGGACAAAGATAGCTCCTGCCCTTAATCACTGTAAAGACAGATGGATTTCTATAAGTTAGCTTCTTTTTTAAATTATAGAGTTACAGTAAACAAAGTAGTGGTGGAACACATCTTTAATCCCACAACTCTGAGACAAAATTCAAATATAGAATCTAATTTATATGTTTGAACTCTAGAAAACCACATATAATATTTACTGATTATTATAAAAATCCTCTATAGAGTTACTAAAAGCACAGGTTAAATTGAAAATAAATATCCTTTGTGATCTATAAATGAATGTACTTTAACATTGAATATATATATATATGGAGAGAGAGAGGAATATAGGTATATTTATCCACAGATACTAAGGTATTTTTAATTTCAAAATATCAAAAGAAATTTTAATTAAAATACAATACCTTTTCTGTTTCAAAAATCATTTTGCTTTTAGAAAGATATAACTAGCTGATAAAAATGACTCCTCAAAGTTAGAGTTATGAAAGTGTTTTGCTTTTTACTTTTCAGGAGAATAAAAACATCTAATGGAGGAATCTAAATACTAATGGACAAGTTAGACATCTGAAGAAGGATAAATCATCAAGAGAAAATGTCCCCCCCAAAAGACTAAACTGGCCTAATGGTATATCCATCCTCCAACAAGTTAGAATTTCATATTTCTTCCAAATGCTAGTTTTTAAAGGTCTGTATAAGCATAAAAAGCAAAGGATCTTTTTTGTGGTCCAAATTCAATTAAATTCAAGGCTGGGTTTTGAAGTATAGTGTGGCTTTGTCCTTCTCTAAACATGTACATGCTTGGTAATGGAAAGTTCAAAATCTCTGTCTCATGTCAGAAAAGCCACCTAGTATGGGATAAGAGAAAACCAAAATTAAAAATTTATCTCATTGTCACTAATCCTATAATTATATGGTTTTATTTTGACTGACTCTTTAAAACTTTTCTTAAATCACAAATATTATACCACAATTTATAAAATTGTTATGTATATATAAACATTGTGAGGATATTAGTAGTCATACAGAGTACTAACTTGTAGTGATATTTTGTTTCTGTTTTAAAAAATAATGTTGTATGATGAGTGAGCTGCATCTTGCCACCTGGCTAGCTTAACCCCCAAAATAACTGCACAGAAACTGTATTCATTTAAACACTGCCTGGCCCATGATATCTAACTTCTTATTGGCTAACTCTTGAATATTAGTTTAACCCATCTCCATTAATATGTATCGCCACTTGACTATGGCTTACTGGCATGATTCTAACCAGTGTCCATCTGGGGCAGGAGAACCATGGCGACTCAACTTTGCCCTTCTTCCTCCCAGCATTCCTTTCTGTCTACTCCACCTACCTAAGTGCTGCCCTATCAATTAGGCCAAAGCAGAGTCTTTAATAGTCAATGAAAGCAACACAAATACAGAAGGACCTCCTACACCAAAATAAAGCTTGCTTAAGTCACTAGAGACCAGCCATTAATGGCTTTCACCCTTAGTCCCAGTATTTGGGAGTCCCATGTCTTTAATCCCAATTCTAGGTAGGTGAAGACAGGAAGGGATATGGCTGGGGGGAGAGAGGAATATAAGGTGGGAGGAAATAGGAGCTCAAATGCAGTCTTAGGTTTGATGGAGACAATTGCAATCTGGAGATGCAGTCTGAGGTGTAATCTGAAGCAGTCAGTCTGAGGATGCAGTAAGTCTGAGGATCCAGTGTGAGGAGGCAGTCTGAGAACAGTATTGACCCTTCTGTTGGAGCATTTGTAGAGCTAAAAAATTTTAGTACTTGGCCACTCTGCCTCTATGATCCATCATTTTCATCTCCTAATATCTGACTCTTGAGTTTTTATTTTTAAAAATCAATTACAATTCATGCTATTTTCAGCACCCAGCTTTTAGAGTATGAATTCATGAAAAAGCCATGTGCTTGTGACTTTGCACCCACTGGCATAGGCTAGAGCTATGTGCAGCTGAACTCATCACTCCACTTGGTAGATTTCCCTCTTTTTTGTTACTTGGTGGGCTTTCCCTGGATCACCTTTGTGGGCTGATACCAAACTAGGTAACTGCCTTGAAATCCAGTCAGGCTTTCACTGTTCTACACGGCAGCAATCAGCCTTATGTCTTCATCATCATTGTTGGTGGATTTGGTGAGATAATTGGGAATTTTGAAAGAGAGTATTAGTTAAAAGAGAGAATTTTTTTCTCATATTAAAAATGGGAACCACAATTATGATAAAGTTAGGTTTCTGTATGATTATGCAGTGCATGATTTAAAAATGGAACAATTAAATGAAGGGATAATCAACTTAACTAGAATTTATATGGTGTTAATTATCAATTTGAGAATTCCTATTGTTTTGATAATTCTTGGTTTATCTTTTAAAAAGTTGTTTTGTATGAGTACTAAGATAAAGACCTTAGAAAAATTAATAAAGCTGATCATAGAGATATTTATATCCAGACAGAGGAACTTAATGGAGTGCCAGTCTCAGCAATGCTTTATATGGTGAGAAAGGAACATCATAAGAGTTTTCAAACAACAATCCTTGATATATATGGTAATATTATAGGAATTGGCAATTGATAGGTATCTCTAAGACTGCGTAAAGGCTGAATGGATGCTAGTGGTAATGTTAGATTCAAGGAGATTGAAGGATGTGAAAGTCTCATATGGCATGGATTCACCTTTTTGAAGCAAATGTTACACTCATGGTCGACTTGTAATAGGATTATCCCTAAAGACAGGAGAGACTAGGTCACAGCAGTCTTGGAGCCTGGCCCAAAATTACAGCGGAAGACCTGGTTAAAAGAAGAGGTTAAGACTATTGAAAAAGGGAATCGAGCTAGACATATGGAATTCTCAAAAGATCAACTTCTTGAACAGGGAAATTATGCTGCATACAAAGGAAATTTCTATATGAGGACCACACCCTAGATTTATGTCATGCATTATCTTTGAATACTTGGAACAGAATTAAAGATATAGGAAGATTGAGTCATTTACTAAAGTTATACTTGGCCTGAAAGAAACCTTCACTGGTTGATATTAGCAGTAAACAGGATGATAACAAATTCAGATGCTAAACAAATACTAATTGAATCTCTGAATTTGAAAATGCAAATTCTCATTGAAAAGGAGTAATTGGGTCTTCGAAGGCAACATCAGTGCCCTTGGAGGAATGGATCCAAGGTACAATCAATATTTAATCCCATGACCATGATAATACTTGGATAGGAGAGATGATTTCCAGGGGTTTGAAGAAAAATCAAAATGTCAAGTGCTTCAACTGTGGTAAACAAAGTCACCTTAAAAGGGATTCTAAATAGGGCACTCCCAGAAATAAAATTTATATTGCTCCAAATGATAGAACAGTTTAGAGAATAAAACAAGAATTTCAGGAGAATCCATAAAACAAAATTGATAAATGTTTGATTTGAACAAGAGAGAGCTTTTAATTAGAAGAGATAATAGTTTATCAAGGAGCATGGCCATTTAATCTAAACTAAGTTATGAACAAAATGCTTTCATTTGATCAAAAATAACTTGCTAGAAGTGAACCTCCACAAATTCAGGGTAGGAAAGTGTTTTGTTTCTGTCTTTTCAGGAGAATATAGGCATCCAACTAAAGAATCTGTGGACTACTGGACAAATAAGACACACGAAGAAAAAAAAAAGACAAATCATCAGAAAAAAAATGTCCCAAGGGAACCCATTCTCATTGTATTGATACCTTTCTCAACCTAGATATAGTAGGGAGGGCTTTGGACCTTCCCTAAAGCAATGTACCTTACCATCTCAGAGGAGTGAATGAGGCATGGGGTGGGGAGATGAAAGAGGGAATAGGAGGAGGGGAGCAGTGGGAACTGGAACTCGTATGTAAAATGAAAAAAGATAGTTTGTTTTCTTATTAAAAAATAAAATAAAGAAAAAAGCCCCAAGAAAAAGCTTAAATAGGACTATTAGTGTAACACATTTCCAACAGGATAATATTTCATAAATCTTTCAAAATACTTTCTTCTGTTGTTCTCCACACACACATACAATGCAAATGGTCTTTTGTAATCCTAGTCCAATTAAAAATTAAAAGTGACTTTGGAGTTGGACTGTGGCTCTCCCCTTCTTTAAACCAAAGTATGTATGTTAAAGTAAAATCCAGACTCTCTTTCTCATGTCAGAAGAGTGACCTGATACGGTATAGAAGTAAAACCAAAATTAATAGCCTCTGACTTCTGAGTCATAGTGATAAATAGAATGATAGTTATTTAGTTTTAACTCCATTTGTTGTCAAAGGTAGGAGGTGGATCTTGTGGGATGTAAAAGTTCTGTTGGGCCACTATTGGAGAAGTGGGAAAAAATTGCAGAGCCACAGTTACTGGTGATACAGCGGTAGATTCAGCCCCAACCACTGTACCGGATATAAAGTAACAATCATAGGTGAGGTTTTTATTGGGAATCTGCCCATTATAATTGAAGCTTCTAAGGCTCATCTGAGTTACTCAGTATTCAGACTTGCTCTGGTATAACAGAGGACAAATTGTTGCAGCATAATCCAGACCTAAACTTAAACATTTTTGTCAAGAAAATATGTTGTGAATATCATATATCTTCAGGCCATCCTACAATTTAATATCTATGGTGACCTTTAGAGAGCAGAATATCTCTAGGGACTGTAGAGTATCACTCAGGAACTGATCAAGATCCAGTTCTGAAAAGCATATAGGATTTTAAAACCAGCTCTTCATTGAAAACCGGTTGTAGTGAACAGTTGCTTTTAGATAGTTTTGCTTTTCTTCTACATCACAGGCTCTGGGTGTTAAGCTCACTAGTAACATTCAGAAAATTTTTCTGTAAAAGCCCACTTTCATTTATTGGTTTGTGCTAACAGTGTTACCAAACAATAATTTAGATATTTCAATTTTATTTAGGTGATGTTTAACAGTCCCATTCATTTCTGAATTTGCATGTAGTAAGGAATATATAAAATGAGCTGATATGAATGTAACATTTAGCAAAATGTGTTTGAAAACCTTACAGTCTCTGCACATGTGAGGCTGAAGACAAGGAATGCCAGGAATCTGAAGGCAACTCTAGCTACACAGTGGATTTGAGGCCAATATGGACTACAAAGTACAATTGTGTCTTAGCAAAACAATAGCAACAATAACATCAACAACTCTCACAAAACTAAAACAATAACAAAAAATGATGAATTAAATAGTAGCCTCCCAAAAGAATTATGAGTCAAAAATAAATGAAATTATGGGTATAAGAAAAAATATGAAGAAAGGATAACATTAAATATGACTAAGAAAACAAACATATAAAATACACTAAGCATATTTCTAATATAGTAGCACATAGTAATTTAAAAAAAATTTCCCTTAAAAACTTACATGTAAAGAATTATCACCTAAAATAGAATTATCTAATATTAGTGTTTATATTTATAAAAATCTTAATATAGTTTATTCTTTTGCTATTTTATTTTGTAAAATGTTTATATAAATGAATATCTACAAAATGCTGAATTAAAAACTGATGTTTAGTTAACAGAAAAATAGCTTGAATTACTAATATAGTATGTTTGCTTATTATAACACATATTCTTAAGTGGGCAGAGGTTGACCCCATAAAAGCCAAGATTCTGTCTACATTGGCTTGAAAGTTTATTGCAAAATATTTTTGAGCCAAGGACATTTAGAGGAGCTTGGCCAAGTTCTGTGAAAGTGCCAGTGTGGAGTAATCTTTATAAGATGGATGCTCCATTGCTGAACTAACTGCCAGAACAATTCATGTCATGTCAGATTTACTCAAGACATTTGCTTCCAAGACACAGAAGCTGATCTGTCTATTAATTTATAAGTAGAACTATTCAGCATGTTCTCACTCTCTCAGTGTTAATAAATATGCTGTAAAAACTCCCTTTTGACTGCTGCTATTTATTAAGCCAAATTTCTCTCTGTCCTATTTTTGGTCATTACATCAGTTTTGAATTACAGGTAGAAGAGAAAAAATGGACAAACAGAAAATTCTAACCATTTTTAAGATTCTGTCATTTTTTTCTCAAAGGACTTTCTTCTTTCCTGCAGCATCACCGCGGAATTTTTATTGTTAGCCAAGGGCTTTGCAGTCTTTTCTATTTCATTCACTGAGGGCTTCTTCAAATGACTGAAGATTCTACAGTGGTGTGGGAGGTCCTTCTATATATGTGTTGCTTTAATTGGTTAATGAATAAAAAAAGTTGTTTTGGGCTTATGGCAGTGCAGATTAGAGCAAGGCAGGAATTCCAAGCAGAGATGGAGGAGAAAAGAAGGTGGAGTCAAAGAGACGCCATATGTAGCTACCAAAGCAAAAGACGGCTGCTGCTCATCAGAACCTTACCAGTAAACCACAAGCCTCTTGGTAAAATATAAAATAATAGCAGTGGGTTAATTTGAGATGTAAGAGTTAATTAATAAGAATCTCGAGTTAATAGGCCAAGCAGTGTTTTAATTAATAAAGTTTCTATGTATTTTTGGGGGGTTTGGGCAGTTGGGAATGAACAAGCATTCTCTGCCTAGACTATAGGTTTTTAACAAATGCTAATTTAATGCCTATCAGTTAATTTTTCAGTCTTTCTGTTAGCATAAATATGATGTTATTAATGACAAAGAAATTTTCTGAAATAAAAGCCCCAGTAAAGAAAAAAAGAGGGTTGATTTAGAAAGAGTGACCTGTCAGAATGAACAAATTTACTATATGGATGAATAAGTAGTAGAAATATACCATCTAGCAGAGACACTGGAATCAGGGTATAAAGAGCTCCCACTTAAAATTGGTCAGTCAATACATACTGGCTAGCCCTAGAAACACAAATACAAATAACATTATAGTGATCTAGCGGGTTGTACTATTGTACATGTGTGTGTGTATAAATTCATATACATATATAACAATTAATGGAAAAAGAGTCCATGAATCCATGAATTAGCAAGAAATAAATGCGGTATATGTGTAAAAGTTTTGAGGAAAGAAATAGAGGAGAATATATAATATATATGTGTAATTGTAAAAAATACCATTTAAAAATTCAATAATAAAATTATTTTTTAAAAATTTACATTGCTTTTTTGGTTATTTATCTTAAATTGATGCCTTTCATAATAGGCTCTTTAATTATATAATCCATATTTTGGTGGGTTCTCAAATTTTTGCAGACCAAGTAAAAAGTCTCATTGAATATGATGACATATAATAGCCTATCCTGAAAATTCAAATCATAGCGCTTACCTAGGAATTTTCTAGTGCTACACATGGCTCAAATAAATCGCAATTTTAGTCACTGGGTGCTATAGAGAAACTATATAACAAAGGCATTGATCATAAGGTCAATGTTTATAATATGCTCAATTATATAAGCTTGCAACTTACCTTTCTGTACTCTTGTATTTAGCATCAGTTTAACTTACAAATTGTCAGCGGATATTTTGCTTTCCTGCTTGTTTGATTTCTATGATGTTTATCAATCTTTTTTCTGAGAGTGCTGTTGGCTCTCTAGGGATCCAAGTTCAAAGAGATGTTCTTCAAGTTATGTTAAGTGTAGACAAAGTATAAAAGGAATGTGGGCTCTTTTTTGCTCTATGCTGACTTATCAGATCCTAATATTTCAGTTAAGTACAGTTATTTTAAAGTATCAATTAAAAATTAAATAATTATAATCTACTTACTAACAATTTGAGATTTTTTATTGAATGCAGAGTACAACACTAAATAACTCAAACTTCAAATTTTTGCAAGCAAAGGGATTTCTGGACATTGATTGAATGATGTTAAGTACAAAACAGCTTTGATTTTTTTCTAGCTCTAAATTATGTGTAGGGAAATTGTTCCCTACATGTTAATATTTAGTGTTAGGTGACTGAGAACTCTCCTGTATATTTATGCATTAACAGTTAAATGCTGGTTTGTGCATTAAATTTACTTTGTTGAACTGAAGAGTGACTTCATATTTAAAAAAAAGAACCCCTCCAACTGCTTCTGCAAATTATTGCTGTAAGGCCAAAAACAGCTAACAGAACAAAGCATGATTTTACATTTCCCTAGTGTTCACCAGTTTCTAATCCAAAATAAGCTTTTATACTCAAGCATATTTTTATTTAAAATTTGGCACAATATTTATCAACAGTATTATGTCTTTTAATAATTGAATTTTCTTCTTATACTTTTGGAATCATTTTTTAACAACAAAAATACTTATTTAGCTATAATAAGAAGGCACCTTTATCAAGTTGTCATCAAATTCCCTCCAACATCCTTGAGCAAACACACAACTAAATACTTCTAGTAGTATATGGAGTCACATGGAAGAATCTTCAGGAAAATATAAACAACATAAAGAATAAAGATAATCCTGGCTTTAGGTTAACTTCATTACTAATAGCTGAGTAATTTTATTGTGAAAATATTTAAATGTAAACAGGGTTCTATTTTAAAGATATGACCATAATTTTGCAATAATTGCCTAAACTGTGAAGGCCTGACTAAAGCTGCTGTTCCTCAGCCTCTCAGGACTTGGGGCACAGAAGTGTATCCTTAGTTACTATATGGTGTACAGAGATAGAACAATAATTGCTTAGTCTTCTAGAATGGCACCCACCATTTTTCATGCTAGGAAGTGTACCATAGAAAGCCAAGTTATTAATCATCTTCTCATATAAAAGTACAGCTGTAGATACTAATTAATAACATTATTATTTTTTGTAATGAAGAGAGGCAGCAGAAAGCGAAAGAAATCATAAAACATTGTTGTGTTTCATAAAAATTTTTATTATTTTCATTTTACTTTTTGTCTGTGCATGTGTGTGTACTTGTCTCTGAATATGCATGTGTGTGTGTGTAAATGTTATTTCCAGAGTGTCCCCTCTCCTACTGGTCAGATGAAGTTATTTTTTCAGGCTACTGGTAAATAGCATTGAAATCAGTGAAACATATTAAATATGTTATTATAGTATTTATGCATGACTACACAAATGGGGAGACAATTTAAAGAGAGGTTTTATTCATTTCCAAGTGGAAATAGAGAATGTCAGAGTGAACCAGGGCAAGATACAAACCTCAGGGACATGCCGATTCCCTATAATGTCATCAGAATAAGAATCAAACTCTCCATGAGTTCACGGCCAGGCTGGTCTACAGATTAATGTTCAGGACCACCAGGTGTACACAGAGAAGCCCTGTCTTAAAAGCAAACAAACAAACAAACAGAATCTGAATCCACCAAGTAATGAATCTATCAGTCAGGCTAGAGGCCTTGGGATCCAAACACTTCCCTAAATCTATGAGCTGGCTACTCATATCTTCACAACAAGAACAAACCTGTAAAACAACATGTTATTACATAAGGTCATAAATATAAACAATCCAGGGACAATTGTGAGATGGCTCAGCAGAAAAGAGCATTTGCTACCGTACCTGATTAAATGAGTTCTACTCCCAAGAGTTACATGATGGAAAGAGAGAAGCGATGCCCAAAAGGTATCCTCTGGACTCCACACATTAGCCAGGGTAGATGTACATACATATAGGTAGAATACACACACCCTGATACACCCTTCACCACAAAGTAAATAAATAAATGTAGCAAAAATATTTAAACAAACATCAAATAGTAGCTAATGAATGCTTCTTTCCAATGCTAATTTCTCAGTAGCAGAAATTTATTTAGAATCTAAATTCATTAAAATAATCTACAAAAACAAATGAAGGGAATTTTATTTTTTTTTCAATGAAAGGATTTTGATTTTGATTTTCTTCTCCATGGAAAAAGGATATTATTGTATACTGCGTGATTTAAGTAAGTTATCAAATCTAGCATGTGTAGTTATGGAAATACATGAGTCTAGTGATGCACTATCTGGGCATATTTTGAGCTTAAAAAGATGTTGAAAATTAAGAAACTTGTGGCTAACATTTTATTAGAATTAAAACCTTTTAATATATTAATGTATATCAATATTAAAAATGAATATTATAAACTGTAAAGAAAAATATGCCATATAGAATTTAATCTAACAAATTGCAAATATTTAAAATCTATTAAAACATAGACTATCTAGTGATCCAAATAATTTTTAATTTTATATTTGAGATTATGATTTAATTACAACTTTTATTCCTTCCCTTTCCTCCCTCTAAAGACTCCTGTATAACCCTAAAATTCTCTTCTTCAAATCTATGGCATCTTCTTTTTTACTAATGAACATGTGTATGTATATTTTTACATTTATATATTACTCAATTTGACCTGCTCAGTCAATGGCTACATATAATTTTTTTTCAGGGCTAATCTTTTGGCACTGGACCAGCTTTTGGTGTTCTCCTCCTTGGGGAAGGCCACTTCAGTTTCCCTTTCCCAGTTTTTCATATTATTATTTTCCCACATTCTTTACGTGGGGAAAAATTATGTTTTGGGTATCATGGAAAATATAAGTTCTGTCTTTGTATTAAAATATTTCATGCTTTGTGTATGAGATACAGTAATGTCACTATCTACCCTATTCCATTCAAGTAAAATATTTCATTCATAAAAGTGATTTACCTCAGCTAAAGACAAGCTTTGGATTAAGAAAAGGAAATTCTGGTACCACTCCATGTGAAAAATGTACTATGAGTCCATGTATCTCTTTCAACTCACAAAGCCAATTGGCTCATGGCCTGGGTGAAGATCAATGTCAAGGTTTTGCTGCTCCAAACTGTTTTCAAGAAATGACTCACATCATCAAGTGAGAATTTGTTTGTAATTCTCTTTACTGTTCACTGTTTCACACTAAGAGCCTCAAAGCCCTGAAATTGTATGAACTATAAATGACATTGCTTTGTTTGTCTATCATATAGATATCATTTAGGCTTTCTTTAATGCCTTTTTAAATTTGGGAGTAGAAGAGAAGAGGTTGAGATGGGTTGTTTAGATGTTCTGTTGTCCATTTTTATCAATATTCAAAATCTAGTGACTACTATTTATTACATTATCACATATCAAATTTACCCATCACTTATGTCTTTTGATGTCAGAGTTTGTATGAATCTGTATTGATGTGCCAACTGAGAAAGTCATTATTATTTGTTTTCCTTACATGTCCTAGTAGAAAAAACCCAGTGAGTATCATCAACCTGTGTGATTACTATGTCTTAATAAAAAAAATTATGCTGCAAACACTATTCACTAAGTTTCTTGCTTCATATGTTCAGGAACCAGCAATTGCGGCACTCACAAAGAGAGTGTTTCCCATAGGAAACCAGTGGCTTTAATATATATATATATAATTTATAACCTAGATTGCAGTTCATACCTTCAGACAAGTTCTCCTACCCCACTACCTAATGCAAAATGGTAATTTGCAAGTGATTGCATGAATTTGATTCCACAATGTTTCAGCCTGATTGTCCAGATGTACCTGACTCCAAAGTATTCTGTTGGTATTGTCTATAACACTAAATCTAGTGCAGCTTATGTAAGAGATCTTAGCACTGTGCTATAGTTATATGTACCATGAATTTGAATTTTTCTTTGCTTTTCTTCTTTCGAGACAGGGTTTCTCTGTAGCTTTGGAGCCGGTCTTGGAACTAGCTCTTGTAGACTAGGCTGGCCTAGAACTCACAGAGTTCTGCCTGCCTCTGCCTCCAGAGTGCTGGGATTAAAGGCGTGTGCCATCACCGCCCAGCTCTAATTTTTCTCATTGAAACCCCAGAGTCAGATATTAGGGGATGAAAGCTGAGAGATCAGAGAAGCAGTGCAGCCAGCCACTAGAGAGACNTATATATATTAAAGTAGTCCTCTGTAAAATGTTTTCAGCGAGATAACTCATTTAGTCATCTTCTTGTGTCTTGGTAAGTAGTTAAATTAAGCATCAATGTGAGGATGATAGTAATTAAGAGAACTCTTAGACAATGAGAGCAGAAAGATGGTCTCAAAGGCATAGAAAACTAAGAAACATAATCTTTAGGCAAAAATGATTAACTCTGTTTTCTGTATCATCACAGTTTTGTTCTAACATTATTTTGTATGTGTGTCAGAAAAGGGTCTTCTATACCATGGGCTGACATATGGCATTCTGTTTAGTAGAGATGACCTTGAACTCATAATCCTTCTACATCCACTCAAGTATTGGGCATACAACTGTGCATCACTGCTCATATCTCTGCATTAACATTTTTAACATGTATAGGAATACATGGGAAATACATGTCTCTAAAATACATATAACTCTATGTCGTATCAAATGGTGGTATTAATTGGCAATGCATTTCAATTCTAAATAACCTGAACATTATACTTTTTTATGTACTCTGAATAGAATGCATGAAATTATATTCAAATTACCAAGTATTTTAAGTAAACAATCAAATATTTAGTGTTAATTTATTACTAATTTATTCCTTTCATTTTAATTCAAGGCAATTTATCACTAAAACAAGAACCTTATAATAACATGAATATACATTTTTATTATCGTAAAGTTCTCAAAAGCAACTGAATAAAAACAGTCAAAATCTTGACTTAAGTAGACTGTCTAGCTTCAGTCTGTAAGAAATTCAGTGATGGGGCAGATGCTAGCTCCACAGCATCAACTTGACCTAATTACTGTGAGTAAGAAGACAGTTTGACATTCAAGAAACTGGAATATTTATGTTTATTTGTGGCTCAGATCATATGACCATGTAAACATCTTTCTTGACCCATTTTATGGTTTTATTTTACCTTTACCTGCTACATCAGTGACATAGACTTTGTGAAAACATTTCTGTTAATAGGCTTGTTTTATGAAAATTGGTATTATTAATACTTTTAATAAATGTTAATTTGTTAGTCATCATTCCGTTTGACAAATAACTAAGGAAAACAACAAAGGGAAAGATTTATTTGCCACCTGATTTCAGTCTACGATCTATTAACAGAGATATCTTTTTGATTTGTGGGGCAACTGACTTTCATAATGGGGATGTATACAAAACAAAAAGCTAGTCCAAGACCCTTTATACGGATACAACTTCTAATGATCTAAGTTCTTTCTATTAGGCATTATTTTCTAAAGGTACTACCACTTCCCAGGTGTGTCACAGACAAGCAAACCATCCTTTAGGCTATAGCACCTTCCTGTGATATATAAGATCTGAGCCATCCTTGTGTTATATTAATAAGTGTTAGGGTTATATACATTAAGCCGGCTAAGTATTATATTTTAGCAATATCTTTTAATGTACAAAATAAGAAAAGACCAAAGTAAGGCCAATTGTTGTCTAATGTAATAAATTCTTTCATGGTGACTCATTATATAATCGTTGATTTTACAGTTTATAAGCGAGTGGACATGAGCACTGCAATAGAAGATGGAATGAGAATTCATTGATGACTATTCTAGAAGAGTTCAACCTTTGTCAAGAGGCTTGAGAAACTCCTGATATAAAGAATCTCAAAAAAAATCAGCCAGGCTTGTTGGCTTGCTTAGTCTATGTATCAGCTATTTGGGATCTAAGGCAAAAAGATTTCAAGTTCAATATCAGCTTGTGTTACCAAGTTATTTCAAGTCCAACATGTACAAATTAGTGATATTTTATGTTAAAATAAGAAAGAAGAATGAAGGCTGGAATATGTAGTTCAGTGGCAGAGAGAGCTTGTCTTTAATCCTCAGCACGCAAGCAAAATAAAACAAAACAAGTCAATACAAGGGTTGCACAGAAGATTTATTGCCAATATAAATTTTAAGACTCTGCTAGCAGTAGTATTTGGTTTGAAGACTGATGCTTGCCATCTGGGGCTTCATGATCACTTCCTAGACTGAAGATCAACTACCAACTAAGACATAGAACATTGAATGATTAGGTTAAGAGCACGACGTTATCTTTCCTTGAAATTCAGCAGTGATTGAAGAATATGGATAAGTGGGATATTGATTGAATGGGTAAATGAAGTATATTTATTTTTCAGGGCTTAAGTTAATAGAATATATTGGCATAAAGAGTTATGAGAATCGGGAACAGAAAATCATCCACATGTATGGTAGAATCAGGAGTAGTGTTTGACTACAGCAGAGGATACAATGTCCTAGAGATTGTCAATTAGTCAGGGATCTATTAGTGTGGCTTATAGGCTGTGGACTGGCTAATTCAAAAGCTTATATCTCTTGATATACAAGTCAAAATTTATTGGTTCTTCTGTCCACAAGGCTCAATATCTCAGTTGGTCTCCTGTTGGAATTCTATAGAAGTAGATTCTAATGTCAGTGAAGGAGATCCTCAGCAACAGGACAGGTGAACTTTCCAGTGAGAATAAGAGGAAGCAAGAAAAGGCAGAAGTTTCCCTTGTATGTAAGCTGCCACCAAAGGGTGTGGGTCACATTTAGGCTGTTTCTTTCCACCTCAAATGATCCAAACAAGAAAGGCCCTTACAGACATGTGCAGTTGCTCAGGTTTAGATGAGTACAGAGGGAGACAAGCTGACAACCAAGATTAGCCATCACCAGTGACCAGGAAGGCAAAGGTGTTGACTTCAGAAATAAGAAACTTGGAAAGGGAGTCATTTAGTAAGTTGGGACATTTCTCTTATTTTTTGGTGCTGTCTTTTTTTCAATATATAATTCACATTTATTTTATAACATTAAATTTATTTACTTTACATCCCACCACAATTTCCCCTCCCCCCTCCTCAGTTTCCATCCCCGCACCTTCTCTCTGCCTCTTAATCCACTCCTCTTCTGATTCCGTTAAGAAAGGGCCATGGGTATCAACAAAGTATAGCATCTCAAGTTGCAGTAGGACTAAGCTCCTCCCCTTGTATTAAGGCAAAAAAAAGAAGCATTTTTCTTTCAGTAGTTCAGGGTTGAAATTTAATGACCTAGAGGAAAGGTGAATTTTCCTTTTAAATCTAAAGATATTGCTTATTGCAATAGAGATAAATAGGGCAAAGCTCTGTTAGTTTTCTTAGAAAAGGTTAGTAATTCACTGTGTTGTGCACCATTCTAGATGCTTTAAGGAATACTATTTTTTATAACTATTGAGTTAGGGCAGTGGCATAAGGGACTGATGAAGCAAATAACCGGTAAGGCTTTCATTTGGAGCTGAGGAAATGTTCCAGTGATTAACAGCACTTACTGCTCTTGCAGAAGATCCAGATTTGGTTTCCAACATCCAAAAACACATGGCTCAAAATTACAGGTAGCATCCATGTCCAAAGATCGGCCACTCTTTTCTGGTTTCCATTGTCAATTCAGTACATATGGTGCACATGCAGACAGATAAGCAGGCACACATACATACTCAGAAATAAACGCACACAAAAAAATTAAGGATGTATTAGTGCTATAGGAGGATTGTCTTTTATTCTGTCACTTGCATTATTTTTAATAAAATGCTGATTGACCAGTAGCCAGGCAGGAAGTACAGGTGGGGCAACCAGACTGGAAGTAGAGATGGGGTGATGAGAACAGGAGAATTCTGGAAAGAGAAAAGAGCAGCCTGCAGTTGGGACCAGGTGGGACAGAAACCTCAGCCAACATATTAGGGAATTACTCTCCATCATTGAAGTTAGGTCCTTTGCCCCTGAGGTAAATATACCACTACTGAAGTTTCTCTCAGCACCCTCATGGCTACCAGACTGGAATGACTTGTAACTGCTGCTGAACCCAACATTGATTCTAGCATCACAGTTCCCAACTCTTGTCCTGCCAGAGAGGAATGTAAACATAATAATGTAGTCCTCTCTTACATGTGGAATTTCTAGCAATTGTCTCTAAGAGGATCATTTAACCATTATTTTCAGGGCAATATACTATACATAGTTTCCAAACTTCCAAATCTTTATGATATTAAGGACACAGAAGGTCAGAGTGTGACTTTTTGACAATGAAGTTGGTTTGGTCACCAAACCTCCTGAAGAAGAAGACTTGAGATTATGAAAATCATGTATGGACAATTTCAGTAATAGAAAACCTACTAGGAGGAGATTGTGGTGTAGAAATCTGCCTGAGGCTGCCTATACTTTAATATACAAATGTCTATGTTCCCCACGTTTTTCTTTCTTGTTCTTTTCATATTTGTGCATACAACAAGTGGGTGCATGTGTATGTGTTTGTGTGTGTGTGTGTACATGCAAGTAAAGGTCTGATGCCAATATGAGGATTCCTCCTCAATTTCTCTTCCACTTCATTCTCTTGAGGGACTGTCTCATAATTGAGCCCAGACATATCCAGCTGCTCCCAGGTATTCCCTGTATCTGTTTTCCTAGGCTGGACTACAGTTGACCTGTGAACCCACCCAACATTTACATGGATTCTGGGGATATGGACTAAACTCCTCTTTCCGGCAAGTACTTTAGCCACTGAACTATCTCTTTATCCCTATTTCTGCCTCTTTTCATCCATATGCCCTGATCTAGGGGGTTTCTCATGGATCATACAAACTTACATACATGCACACATATGTGTGCACAGTATATATATATATATATAATTTATTTATTTTTTATCTAAAGCTTCATATTTGTCAGACACTGTGTTTTTTAATTTTTTTAACAATGTACATTCTTGATAGTGTCTTAAATATGATGACTCATTGAGTAATTTCAGAACTAGTCTCTCTAGATCTATGTATGTCACTGGAAACAAAAGCATGCAAGAGCATGAAAATAGGTGCATGGAGCTTAAGCAACTTCCTCAGTGGTGTATATTAGTCCGAGGTAATAGCAAGTTTTTAGTATTTTAAGGAAAATAAAATGTGTCAAATACTTTCACAGCTTTTCTTCACTGAGAATTGCACGGTTTGAACTGAGAAAGACCTTACACTAAATTAACACCCACACCCCTGCCAGACTGAATTTCAGTTGCTTTCATACAAATATCATTTTCTTTTTAAGTATATTTTGAAATATGCTTGTGGTAAAGTATATAATATATGGAAATGTGTATAGTTGTCAAAATGCAAATAATTAACTGGTCAGTTTTTTTGGGATGCTTAGAAGTGGCTGGAAACTTTCAACAGGCTTCTAGGAGGATAATGACATCATGTTTCATACCAAGACCAATATAGATTTTCTAAAATTAGAAAAACAAATGTTTCTGTGTACATTAGGCTGTGCTGAAGTCATGACATCATGCTGCCTAGAGAACAACCAGGGTAAATCATACCACTCTCTGCCTCTTTAGAAGTCAAGCTATCTTCAAAAGTTTTTTACTTTTGACCTTTGGAAACAAATGAGGTTCTGTTTGGCAATATCTAGTAGCAGCTAGTTGGCTGGTTCAATGGTTCCTAGTAATTAAGACAATCATCATGTCATGGCCTCTTAGACAAATTAATCAAGTAGTGCTCATCACTAACTTTCTACCAGGTTGTGTGTTGAGGCAATTGGACCTGTCCCAACCTGTAATGTGTCAGGGTTTTGTTGCAGCTTGTTTGTTTCATTTTAAAAATAACAATGCTAAATATCATTCATATGTTCACACCAAGTAGTGGTGACAAATTTTGTGAATCAATGTTTCTGGTGATGTGGGAGTTTTTGTGCTTTGTTTTTTGTTTTTATTTTAAGTTAAAAATTTTTGTTAGCAGCTAAAAGTTAAAAACAAAAGCTGAAACAACCACTTGAACATAGGAGACTGACAGTGCCAATAAAGTCGGTTTGGATGAATAGAGAGCTGCATTTGTAGAAGTTTCCAGAAAAGAGAAAACTTGAAGTCAAGGAAGAGATAATCAATGCTGGTCTTTCAAGAGAAGAAAACTGTGGGGTTGGAGCTGTTAACCTGGGCATTGAGAGGATGTTCAAGGAAACATTCCAGCATGCCTGGGTGTGTATGAAAATGAAAAGTTAATGGGCTTAAAACTAGAGGACAAAGGAAAGTACAAATTTCCCTTTAGAGTTAGTAAAATGTAGCTGGTACTTAGTTTTTCTGTTATCACAGATGGCGGGTTACACCTCAGAAATAAAACTTTAGGATGAATACTTTCCTTGGATATTTTTAACCTTCAGAGAAATAACCTCTTCCTTTAAAGGCATGTCTGAGGTGCTTTTGACCTGTTCAAAGGCCAAGGAGAATTAGCATTCATATCTGCACTATTTTATAGATTACCCCAGGGAAGCCCACATCTGTTTTCCTCTTTTATCCCCACACTGACTCTGAGTTAGGAAAGACAAACATTATGCTCTTTGTTTCATGGATGAGAATTTGGAATCCCATCAAGTAAAATGAGATGGGGAAAGACTAGCAGCCAAGTTAGATTAGAACTCAGATCTCATGAAAATTTTCTAGAACTCACTGCACCCACACTGTAACCCCTAACTTAGAGAGTCTAGTAGTATATTTGAAACAGAAGTGCAAGCTAGATTTTTGTCCTTTGGATAACTTTTCCTTATTTAATTTATTTTTCTGAAATGGGATCTTCGAGAGGGCTAACACCTTAGTGTATGTACAATGGATTTTTCCTATTAGGTAAGCACTGTCCTTTGCTTCACCCACCAAGCATCTGGGCTAAGTCACTCTCAAAGAATGCTTTATGCCAGAGGCTCATGCAAAAAGAGCTTTAGTGAAAAATCAATTTATTTAAGCAAATCCCAGCTTTTTTTTTAATCACTTAACTTTTAAAGAATCCCTTGAATAAGCATTAAGGTGTTCTCACCCCAGAAATAGATAATACTTTTATGTGTTTGGATATATATTGTAAAAGTAAAAGCTATTATGCAGTCTGAAAATGGGACTGTTTACAAAGTCGTAGAATGTGTATTTTCAAAAAGCTTAGAAACCAAACTCATGAAGCACAAACAACATGGCTTTGACATGTGAAAGTAGGAGACTTCAGTAGAGCTGGTTATTCTGACTCTTACACAACAGCACAGTACTTTTTTTTTTTTTTACTTAATGACTGATTTGGTTGATTTGTTTAGGAATTTCTGTAAAATAATTCATGGCGATGGATTTATTACATGGTTAATTTAAAGGGAGAGAGAGTTAGAGAAAGAAAGATAAAAACTCATCAAGCAAAGACTGAAGTCTAGCTTTGTTTGCCTCTGGCCTAGAACTTGGCTTGTTTTTCTTCATATGAGATGAGACTCATGTGACTTTCCCCCTGCAACAGAATCTGTCAGCGTTCACAGTAGGAGGTTCTGAAAGATCAGTTACTTTCAGCTGTCTGCTCCCTTTAAATAGAATTGCCATGAAATGACAGTGGGGCTTGTGTTTCACTTGGAGTAGATAAACATCAATATCTGAGCTGAAGAAGTAGGTTTTCTTAGATGTTTCCCTGAGTTTCAATGCAGGGAGAACTGACACCTTCCAAGGGTAGAATTCTTCCAATGCTCCAAATGAGATTGGAGAAAACAACACCAGTCCCTTTCTTTGTCTGAAGCTCAGCTGGAGCATGGAACAATTTCTAAAAATATAATGTGACTCCAGCAGAGAATCGCCTACTGGGCTGCATTCTAGAGTTAGCTTTCATAAAGCCAGGTCAGCATAACAGAGAAATCAAACTGCCTGAAGAAAAGACTCTGAGAGGAGACGGGAGGCAAACAGTAACTTAGATATCGGTCACTGTTGTGTTGATTTATGTGTTTAGTTTGTCTCATTTGCTAAATACTTTTTATTCTTTTGGAAATAAATATAAATAAATTTAAGAAGCATAGTTATCTTGCTAATTTTTAATAGTGAAAAAGTAAATGGTGACTTTAAAAGTCTATCCGTGAAAGTGTGCTTGGAGACATAACCCATCAATTTTGGAATCACACGTCATGTCAAAAAAAATCAAGTCAGCATGCTCAATCTGTAGAGAGTATATTTCTATTAAAAACATTCCTAGATGTAGTGGTGGCTGAGTAATTAAAAGCACTTCCTTTACTTCCAGAGTATTAGATTTCAGCTCCAGAAACCATCTCAGTCAGTCCATAAACAACAGTAACTTTGTGTTCAGGAGTTCTGACAACTTCAGGACTCTGTGGGTGCCCACATCATTTATAATATATATACTCAAAAATAGCTAGTTATATACATAAATATTAATCTTAAAAAATACCATGCCAGGTGGTGGTGGTTCACGAACCTTTAACCCCAGCACTTGGGAGGCAGAGGCAGGCAGGGCTCTGTGATTTTGAGACCAACTTAGTCTACAAAGTGAGTTCCATGACAGCTAGGACTGTTACACGGAGAAATCCTGTCTCAAACAAAACAAAAACAAAACAAAACAAAACAAACACACAAAAATTCAGGGTGATAGCTCAAGTAGATAAAGTGACAATCACACGAGAGGATGAGATTTCCGATTTCCAATGCATGTAAATGTAGCTTATATAGAAGTTGAACTGGTGTACTGGGATGGTGACCACAGTTGTCAGCAAGCAGACAGAGGGGAGTGTACTAGGGCGGGCTTGGTAGCTGAACTAGCAAGATCCACTGTGCAAGAGTCCTTGTGACAACAAATAAAGTGCAGTGAAATAAGAAAAAGGACAACAGCCTTAGGCTTCCACATCAATGTGCACACACACACACACACACACACACACACTCACATTAGCATAGGAACAAACACATATACACCTCCTTACACATGTGTGCCCACACACGTGATAAAACAAAACAAAACAAAACAAAAAAACCAAAAAACTTATTCTGAACTCTCTGCCCTGGACTGGGAGTAGACAACAATAGCCTTTCTGGTGTTTTATGGTATCAGACTATTGGGCTCTATTATGGTGATCAATTACAGGGGAGAGAGAGAGAGAGAGAGAGAGAGAGAGAGAGAGAGAGAGAGAGAG
>LOEQ01008342.1:5951-22583 GCA_001685075.1 Bramus lutescens
CAGGCAATGCTCTTAACCACTAAGCCATCTCTCCAGCCCCTAGGGTTTAGTTTCTACTGCCGTTCATTACCTAGTGAACTTCAGATGTCATTGCAACTGAAGGGCATTGCAATGGATTTCCAACAAACCGAAATTGCACTGATGTTAAAGTCAACAATTAACAGTTTTTCAAAGCCCTAAATGCTAGAATTCATTGTTCAAAGATCTCCAGGATAAAAAATTTATTCAATAGAAGGGAAGGTTTAGGTAGAACTAGGTACTGACTTCTGGATGTCTATATGCTCTCTGTCATGGTCAGACAATGTTAAGAAGGGGGACAGAGATGAGTCTTCCGGGGTATTCAGGGAATGTATCTCTATTTGCAATAAACACATGTTCTTTTTTTACTCTTTAGTTTCCTTTTTCTACTCCTTTGTCGTGCTTCAGTTCATCAGTGACTTCCCTTCAAAAACATCCCACAACTTTGTATGCACCTCACTTCCTTCTAGCTACTTCTGAAAGGAGCTTTCCTGTGGGTTACTGTATAACCTTGCATTATAGTTCAGAAAGTGCCAAACTGTAGATTATACTCGTTGCTTTCCATTCATTTTCCATTCTTCCTTGACAGTCTTTCTACTTTGTAACTGTCCTAATATTCCATTACCTTTCAAAACTTGTTGATTGCTAGAATTCTTTCTCTTTTTATTTCAATTCCTAGTTTTCCGTAGCAACTAAAACAGTATATTGAGATATAATATTGAAATAATTACATAGAACATAAAAATTAAATAACATTAGTTAATACCTTATATTTTTGCTCTTCTTCATTGTATAATATTTCTTAAAATGTCTAATACTCAGGTTTTATACCTGTCATTATGTTTTATATTTAAAAATATATTAATGGGTTTTCCTAGAATAACCTGTAGGATAGAAATATATCTATAATTTGCTATACATGATCTAACACAAGCATAAAGATCTTTAGTATTCTATCTTGAAACATAGTCTTGAGAAAACTTGGTGGTATCATAGCAGATACCCACTAATTTCCAAAGTGGATTTCTCTCCTTCTTCTGAAGTTTGTTCTCTACACAAATATACTGTAGTACCTAATAACCCACCTCTGGAGTAACTGAAGATAGAACTCCATGTTGAGCCATCAGACATACCTCTGCTTGTCTCTCATACATGCTGCACAGCCCAGTGTCACTCTCTTGCTCAGTGTTAGACTTTCTAAAGTTCCTTCTCAGGAAGCACAATTTTATTACCACCATTTTCTGATTTCCAAAACTTACCTAATTAACATCCATCAAGATTTTGTCTATGGCAGACTTATTGCATTCTTAAAAATTCTTTCATGATAAAAGCATTATAGTCTCTTGTTTCAAACCATTTTCTGTAATTCATTTTTATTAATTCTTAGAGGATTTCATACAATGTATTTTCCTCCTATTCACCCAGATCTCATGCCTCCTAGATCCATTTCTGTTTTTTTCTTACTCTCCCAACTTTGTCTTCTCTTTTTTTTCCACTCTGACACAGCTGCAAGACTGTGTCCAAAGGACTTTTTTTGTTTGCTTTTTGTTTTGTTTTGTTGGTATTCATCCACCAACTCTGGCTCTCAGTCATCTGGCCCCTACTTCTGCAATGATCCCCAAATCTTGAGAGGAGGGATCGTGATATAGATGTCATAAACTTTCTGCATTTCTTATTCTTTGCACCTTTGTCAGCTGGGGGTCTCTATGTTAATCACCATATACTGCAAATGGTAGTATTCTTAATGGGAGTTAGGAGATGAATTTATCTATGGATATAATGATAGCTCAATAGGATTTGATTTTATATTATTGCCATTTAGCAGACTAACGCTAATAGGTTTTCTCTTAGGGTCTATAACCTGTCTAATTTTTGGCACAACAATGGTGCAAGGTATGGGTTTCAATATGTGGAGTTAGACTTAAATCAAATCAGGTGATGGTTGGTTACCAGCATGATGCTTGAACCATTACTGCAACAGTGGGCATATTTTGCCAGACCAGTCATGATTGTATGCTTCAGAGTTCACAGCTGAACAACATTGATGAATACTTTTATACTCTGTTAGAGCATAGCACCTCTTAGCTCTATGATATCTAGTCAGTTGGTTAGTACCATGTTGATACCTCCATATTCTGTGACTGTACTCCATGTTTTCTTCTATAATGAGGTCTTGCCATCAAGTTCTAGAGAGTAAAAATAGCACTGGAAATAGCCTGCAATATGTTGGTAAGTATGGAAACTCATTTGCTAAAAACTTAGAAAGAGGTAACCAAGTATTAGCACTGGGTGTGTTGACAACCTGTAGTGTTTAGCAATGTTATTGTCTTCATTACATATGGTACTTCCATTTTAACGAAATGCACTCATGCAAATACATGCAGGACTCTCTCTCTCTCTCTCTCTCTCTCTCTCTCTCTCTCCCTCCCTCTTTCCCACCACCCCTCTCACACACACAGGAGCTTTAAAATACTTTCTGTCTGCATTTTTTCATATATTGGTATATTATATACAGTATTCTCTGAGGCCATAAGAAGGTATTGGATCCCCTATAATTAATTCAGTGAGAATTCTGCTTAGGGGTCCTAATTCATACATAGACTCATCTTTTCCCATGCATGCTGATACAAATTAAAATTCAGATCCTAAAAATTTATTTGAGTCTTTAATTCCCAATGTTATGAAAAGTAACTGATCTACTGTCCAATCCCAAACTGTCTTGGTAGTTTATATCACGTCACCAATAACTGTAAGAGTTCCTCAGCTAACTCCAGAATATTTGTTGAAATATGGAGAAAGGCAGTAAATCAAAATATTAACAACTGAATGCAAAAATAGGGTCCACAGAACATCAAATAAAGTATCCATCAAGCCAAATATGAGTGTCATTGCCACATAAGCAAAAATATAAAGCCAGCATTGTATATTATTTACAAATGGTCATCAAGGACATCAAACAATTGAACTGTTAGCTTCACCCACTAATCTCCTAATTGGAAACTACATCTAGAATATGATTGGAAAGAGAATTCTAATTGTTAGCTACATTTCATGTCAAACTCCAACTCCCCATCTACACACATCTGCCAGCATAAAAGTGTAACTGAACTGACGAAAACAACCACAGCAGAAGGGATTCACTCCAATCTCAGCACCTAGAACACCTGGGGAAAATTTGTTTCTTACTCCATTAAGACAAAGCTTCTCCTGGGCATGAAGGTTCATACACGTGTCAACTCAGTTTTCTACTTTCCCCAAACATCTGGCACTTACTGTACAAAGAAAATGAGATTATTTAACTCATATTAATCAAACATGTCCAGGAACACCTCATGACATCATGCCATTGTATAGTGTTCAGAGTTAAAGACTGGGGTGCATAATTTATATGAGTATAAAGTTCATTCCTAGGTTCAAGATTACCAGACTGTTGGGTTGTCTCCATTTTTTTTTTAATCTCACATACTTATTCTGGGATGTAAGACTCAGGCCAGTTGTAGTACTTGCAGATTCTATTGTTGCTTGTTCCAAGAATTTCCAAACTTCTTTTGTAGGTATTCTTGATTACCCATTCCCTGCATGCCTGGCAAGTTCTTATACTCTTATTATATGTGTGAAAATCGATTCCAAATAACATTGCATTTATATTGCAAGGGGCTTTGGTATATCTCAATGACAGAGAATATCATGAAGACAAGGTTTTCAGCATGCTAAAATAACCATGATGCTCTTAAAAAGCTTAAGAAGCTGTTACTCTGTGGAAAATATGGCAAGAATTACGCTGACCTCAAAGCTTTGTTCTCTGGGAAACTAAAGAAACCTGCAAAGAACTATGGTTCTGAGTTTTAGAGGCTATTATGCTTTAAATGAGTTTATTGACCGGGGAAAGAAGTGCACATGGGGGGTCAACTGGTGCTGTGTAGAAGGCTCGACCTTTGTGAATGCAAGAACAACAACCATCCATGAGAGCTCCAAATGCATTTGGAACGAAGAGCATTAGTGAGTAGAATAGGATATAGATCCAGGAGCCAGTAATAGATGCTGTACTTTTCTCCATGGAGAGGGAATCTGCTAGGTATGGTTACTATTGTAGCACTCAGAATATATTAGGCTTATAGAGTCTGACAGTGCAATGTAAGTTGAAGGTGTTTGTTTAGAGTGGAGAAAATCTTGAGGCTGGAAATTTTTCATTGAGCCTTAGACCCTTTCAGCCATGGCTACAGGGAAGTTTAAAGACAATATGAACCGGGGAGCATTCTTAGAGACTGACGTGGAGAATGTATCTGCTTCCTATTCTCACTGACTACAGCATGTAGTGTGAAATCCTCCCAAACTTCCCATTTCATGGGAAGAGATGTCAGATTGTGGAACAAAAAGTCCCACTGAGAGGAATAGTGTGTTATAGAGATCTCAAAATGACAGGGACTTCAAATCACACTGATCTTAGGAAAAACTAATACACGCACACACACAAAAAAATGGAATTGCTGTTTCTATAACACAACTCCTGAGCCTAAGGCTCAGAATTACTGTAGAAGAGGGGGCAAAAGGATTCTAAGAGTCAGAAAAACAAGAAGTTTAGTGTGATATTCCATCTTTTAGAAATGTCAGAGAAGCAACACTTATGAAGTCTCCTAAAGATGGCTTCCTAAATAAGACATTAAACATGAAACTTCCTCTTTTGATTAAGCTTTTTTCTTTCATATTGATTTATTATTCTCTTTTACAACCCAATTGCAGTTTCACCTCCCTCCCCTCTTCTAAGACCATTCCCCGCCAATATATAAATATCATTTCATGTTTAATGCTAATACCAAATCATATTTATATAGATCCTTAATAACCAGAATCATACTTTGAAAATTTTCATTATGTCATTCTAACACCTACAGTCTCACAGATATACCCAAATCATCTACAGTTATTGCACCAGTTGGTAATTTAAAAGTAAACACAAAACATCAATGAAGAAAATGTATAACACAAAGCATGGCATATGTGGAAGTGCCACTGTGGTTACTTTTCTACCAGTCAGACTCATGGGTGATAATAAGCAAGGAGGCAAAGCAAAGCAACTGCCGGACAACAAAAAGAAATAACATGGAAGATAAATATTTTTAGACTCGCATAGTTATATTGTCTTAAAAATTGGCTTCTAAATGTTTGATGAAACACTGCTGTCATACAAAACAAGTCCTCATACACTCGTATGTAGCAATAATAATCAGAAATAAAGAGGCTCTCAAGCTATCTAGGGGACATGGAGGGTTTGGAGTTCAGGTGTCTGGAAGGGGCTAGATGAAGGAAAAGGGAGGAAGAAAAGTAATTAGTCTGATTCAATAAAAAATACATTTTAAAAGAAAAGAGAGACAACACACATGCCAATTTTAAGAAAATATTTTTATAATGTAGGTTAATCTAATATACTTACACACCTGTCTTCCCCCAGGTAATAACAAGTGCTGTACCACTTGACTTCTTTAACATTGAAGTTAAAGTAAAATTCCAAACAGGAGATGCTACCGAACTTATTATTTGAAACACTATTGCTATAATACTGAAAGTAGACAGGTGTGCAACATAAAGAAATGGTAGGAGAACTGAGGACAAAGCAGAAGCTAATATTGATAGAAGATACGTATAAATAAAGTCTAATATCAGATCAGAAATATCACTGACTGTGTTTATCTTAGAACCACTAAGATCAATAAATACACTAGAGCACAGGATATGTTTAGTTTTGGAACCAATAGTATCCCACTGCAAACGAAATATTCCAATCAGTTTACCAGCTTCACACAATCTTCAACATAGGTGTCACTTTTATTTCAGAAATTGCATTCCATAGATGGTTAGATTAACATATGAAGTAGGAATTAAAATTGCAAAGAAAAGTGTTAGAGAATACTTTATATCTGATTATGTAAATAAATTTTCAGTAGAAAGCAAAAATAAATAAATAAATATACTAGAGTAAAATAAAGGAAACAAATCATATCTACAGATTCAAAGCTGGACAACCCTTCACGGAAAGGTTTCTAAAAAACTAGTAATAGAAGAAACATATATTAGCATTGAGAGCTAGTTGTACAGGGCAAACTTACAGGCAAATTGGCAACAGATGCAGAAAACGAAACATTTTATCTAAAATCAGTAAGAGAACAAGAGCATCCACAGTCTTAAGTTCATTCTATTTGATGTTTGATGACATTTTATATCAACAAGTAATAGAAAATACAATACACAAATGATACAAGTTTGAAAAGAAGTCAAAGTATTCTTTTTTGAAGATGACATGGTTATGTATTTTAAAAATCCTAAAGATTCTGAGCTCATACTCTCACAGCTTAAAATATTTCAAATATTAGCAAGATACAAATAAACATAAAATGATAGGTTTTTTTTATATTGAGCTCCATAGTAAAACAACAGGGAAATAATACTAACTAACCATTTTCTGATTTGATTTATGTCTCAATCCACAAGAAAGAACCCACATTAGCACCATTATTAGTCCTGGAACCTGTGGCCGAGCAAGCTACAGAGGTGAACCAAAGACTATCTGATGTGTGAGTCTTCTTTGTGTGTTGCTTTTCTTGGTTAATGAACAAAGAAACTGCCTTGGGATGTGGATAGGGCAGAATTTAGGTAAGAGGAGAAGACAAAACTAAATGCTGGAAGAATGAAAGAGTCAGAGAGATGCCATGGATCTGCCAGAGACAGACACTGGGATTTTACCTGATAATTCACTGCCACATGGCAATATATAGCTCAATAGAAATGGGTTAAATTAATATAAGAGATAGCCCATAAGAAGCTGGAGCTAATGGTCCAAGAAGTGTTTTAATTAATACAGTTTCTGTGTGGTTATTTGGGGGCTAAGCTAGCCGGGCAGCTAGCACGCACAAGTAGCCTGGCTCTCCTTGCAACAACCATCACCCTACTAAATGGGTATAGTATTAAGCTGGTTCCTGATTACTTCTACTTATTACCCATTAAAACAGTAGATCTTTCAAGGTTCATGAGAAAAGCATCTATTTGCGATAGATGGTGATTATCACTAAGAGCCTCAACTGATCAAATTGTAAAAGATAAAAGATAATATGGTGCTCAGCACTAAGTGAGACATATGTTATTCACACCTTCCTCCCAAAACTCAGGGATCCTTGTGGAAAGGGGAATGGAAACTTTGCAAAAGCCCAAGACAGTGGATGAATACAATGATATATTATTTTCTGAAGCAATAAAACAATTATAGATATGACATAAGGTATGACATGGGTATAGTGGATGGCCTCAGACCCAAGAATATACAGCCAGAACTAATTGAACTCAATATTTTTTAAATGAAGAAACATAGTTTGATTGATAGGAAATTAGGGTTGGATCTAAGAGGAGCTGGGGAAAGGGGAATGAATGTGATGAAAACATAATTAATGAAATCTTTAGGAATTGACAAAATATATTTTAAAATAAATAAGCAAGTAATAAAAAATTAATTATGTCTTCTATGAATTATAAAATAACTAGGAATAAACCTAAGCACAATGATGAGATATATGTCAGAAAACTGGCAAGCTATAAAATAAATATGGAAAAACAGGAAGCTTTGCTATATTGTAAAGATGATCTTTCCTGTAAAGCAATAGTGAAAACATGCCCATTGTTAGCACCTCTAAAGATGAAAAGTATCTAGGGGTCAGATTATATCATGCAATATCACATCCCAGAAACAAATATGATAAAACTAGAAAGAATAAGTTTAAAAGACAATCAATGAAACCCCCATGATCATTCCATGCAGAATTAATTTAGATGTCTATATTTCCTTAAATATCTAAAAATTCAATGCAGTCCCCATGAAATACAATTAGCATTTCTCAGAACTAAACAAGCAAACCTAAAATAAACATAGAAGCACATAAATCCTAAATAGTCAAAGGAATCCTGACTAAAAAGAGCAACAGTGGATGAAAATTCTAAAAGTAAAATTTTCTATAGGAACAAGTAAGCAAACAAACAAGCAAAACATTCGTGGAATTAATGTAAAAACAGACTGTATTCCCTGAAAAAATATAAAAGATGCAGAAAGATACTTATGCACACATAGCCACAAGTTTTTCAACACATGCCAAATATTGGATAAGCTGCCCTCACTAACAAACGATTCAGGTAAACTGCATGTTTATATAAAAATATTACCAATATTTCATTAAACATATCTCTAAGGAAATTATTAGAGAGTAAGAAGCTACCTCATTAAGTAAAGTGTTTACCACAAATTCAAGAGGGTTCTGGGTTATATCCCTGTACCCAAGCAAAAGGGCAGACATGGAGTACTATGTCACTAAACCCAGCAGAGGAGAGGTGAAGTCAGGAGGATCTTTGGACCTCTATGGTCAGATAAACTAGCATAATTGGGGAGCTTCAAGAAGATGAAAGACTGTATCTGTCATAATGAGGTGAAAAGCTGTGGAGAAACACACTCAAAATCATAGTCTCCAAATGAACAATCAAATTGATGTTACAACCACCCACATGGCTACATATTCATATATGTAAAGTAATATATATGCACACACACTCATCATGCACACAAAGTCATACACAATTATTTCATTATATAAAGGAGGGCATATAGCATTATTTAATGTGAAAAGACCAAACCCAGAATGAAGACACAATCCTCACTTCTTTTTAAAGACACAGTCTCCTTAGCCAAACTAACTAGTAGTTCATTCACTAAGAAGATTAAAATGAGTAGATCTTTTTATGATTCTGCCACTATTTTTTCTTGGATTTTCTTGGATTCCAGGCCTATGATAGCAGGGATGGCACAATGGTAATGCAAATTAAACCTAGGCCTTCAGAGGTGCCACAGAAAAATTGTACCATAGGAAGTATGTGTCCAGTTATCTTCAATGTATGCACGAAATTTAAAAGATACAAAATATAGGAAGCAATAATCAAAAGTACTAATTGATGTGGGAAGTACCTCTGTATTTGTGTTGCCTTTATTGGTTAATGAATACAGATGCTAGTTTGGCCTGTGATAGGGCAGAATAGAGCTAGATGAGAAAACTAAACTGAATGCTGTGAGTCAGAGGCCATGTGGAGACTGACATCTAAACTTTGCCAGGTAAGTCATGACCTCATGGCAATACACAGATTAATAGAAATAGCTTCATTTAAGATGTAAGAGTTAGCTATCAATACGTTTAAGTGATTGGCCAAACAGTTATTTAATATAGTTTCTGAGTGATTATTTCAGGTCTGGGCAGCCAGAAATGAACAACCTACTCTGCCTACAACTAATAAATGGACATTATGGCTATAGTTTGCTCATCACATCTTCTCTTTGAGAAAAATATGACTGTGTTATAGTGAGTAGCCAATGTATAATGAAACATTCATGAACAACAATTAGAAAACAGAGTAAAAATCCAAAAAACAAATCATCATATTCTATCCCAATAATAAGCAATATGATCAACATGTTAAGTGTCTAAGTAAAAAATAATGAAATCACCCCAGTGTATTTTCAAGGTCTTGGAATGAAAGCATAACTCTATAAACTAAAAATAACTTCTAAAATGTTCTTGACAAGGAAAAAATCAAAATAATAAAAATGCACAAAGCCTCATAATGTATAAAATGTTTCTCTTCAAAACTAGCAGCCTGCATCTACAGACATACTGAAAGGATAGTCTATAGTCTATAGCATAATTTATAAAAAAGAAACTTTTGAAATCCTGATATAAAGAAATAGGAAAAAAGGCTTAAAAAAGTCAAGGAAATAATGAGCTTAGTATCAGTCATCAATGAAAGTAAAAACAGAAAATGGGGGCTATCAGCGAAATTTAGTGCTGATTCTTTGAAAAAAATCAAAGTAGCTAATTTTTGTACTAGAACAAGATCATCCACTGTCCTTGGTTACCCACTGGAACTTGATAATGAGACTATTGCTGAGAACACCACATATCAAAGCCATAGAACATGGCAAAATCAAGGTGGTGCAAAACTGGGTGCTTCATCCTACTGGCTAGCTTCTATGGTGCTGGAAGACACTAAACAGGCTGCCAGAGTAGAGAGGTAATCATCAGATATCACCAGCTGTGAACTCTGGGAGCTACAGCAATGAGTAACCTCCCAAGATATGCTCTTTGGTGCAATAGTGGTTTGACTATCTTGGGAGTAAAAACTGCTCCCCACAAAAGGAAAGCTTTGCCTGGCTTTAGTATCAGTGTATTTCTGGAGGCATTGTGGACAAGCCCATCATGGGAAAAGGTTTTATTTTTACATATACAACAGTCATCTCCTACCCACTCCCCCCTCTTTTTAGTAGTATATACCACCATTATTTCTTGGGCTGCAGAGAAAGCCAAAACCCAAATTTGACTTTTTGTTTTGTTTTGTAAATTGAACACTTGTGTCTCTTTCTAAGTCCCCTCAGCATTTTCAAAACCCAGTTGTTTTGTGTGCATCTTGTCAGTTGTAAGGCACCTTGGAAATTTTAGGGCCACAAAGTGTGGTTAAAATATTTTATTTTTTATATCCTTGTAATCTTGGTTAATAAACCATAGTTAAGTTGGTTAAGATACCTCGGTATAGTACAAAATATTTTGTTTTGATTTTTAAAGCTAAAGGGTGATAAAAAGCCAGCTGACATTCAAAACCACCAAGATACTTTGCTTCTAGCTCCCAGTCTTTTTCAGGGCAGGTGTTAGAGCTACAATAAGCAGCTCCCTGGTGCTCCAGACCAACTTGTCCTGCAAACCTGGAACGATATGACACACATGTCTAGTACATGTCTATACCATGGCCTCCTCCAAGTGTTCCTAGGACATGCTCCCAAGATAGGTCACTGGAAAATGCCAACACTCTAGCCTCTGCTCTCACATAGTTTGACCACTTAGGCAGGACTGGGGCACACAGCTCCATTATCATTGGTGGGTCACGTGCCTGTTTTCCAGAAATCCAGAAGTCACGTTTTGGCAGTAAAGTTTGCCTTAATCCCACGGTTTCTCAATTCTCTCTTAACCTTATTTCCACAGTTTCTCATAATCTCCTTCAAAGCACCAGTACAGAACTGTCTGTCTCTAGGTTTTGCTTGTCCCACAAGATCTCTTTAAAATGCTATCATGTAACTACTTACCTTTCAGATCTCCTGCCCCATATTCTACACCTCATAGATAATAGAATGAGCTCCCTTCCCTTTTTCTTTTGGTTTATCCTTTATTCTTGAAGGGCTTGCTGCTCCCCAGAGCATTGGCTCTTCCAATGGATTTCCGTTTCAGTGGGAGGAGGTTCAGTGTGAGTGCCACTTGGCTGTAGCTGAAGTGCCTATTTCCTTGTCCCCATTGGAGGTGCCACTTTACTAAGACCTGTATGGCTTGGGTCCCAAAATTCTGGATAAGAGTGAGGATGGTAATGGAAAGGGACAGACACACAGACCCAGGTTGAATAAACCTGGGATTCTGTGGGGTTCTCTGAATGATACTTTTGCAACCTGGAGCCTCAGGTTGTTTATTAGGTACAGCGCAAGTGGAAGGGTTGTCTTGTCTTGAGAGGAGGTCCCTGCAGGGCAGCAATTTCAGACTTAAGAAGGAGGAAGCCACAGTTGTCTGTCTTTGCAGTCACAGTTCAATCCTTCATAAGCACTCATGCTTCCACTACTAAAGAAAATTTTGCCATTCCACTTAAGCCTGGTCTATACGGGTAATGGTTTCACCAGTTTCCCATGAGTCACTTGGTCATGTAATATAATAGGTAGGCTGTGCTTGTCAAAGCACACAGAAACTGAGGGCTTCAATCATCCAGGTCTTTTTCTAATCCCTACATCTGGATTTCAACTTGAGGATCGCATGATTATTCGCAGTACTTCCATGCAGACTAATCTAGACATCTGCATTTGACTAGTGTCGAAATCATGTGAAAGAAACTACAGCCATTGCTCTTCTACGAGGCTGATGTGAATTCATATCCAAAGGAAAGTTTTTTTTTCCTAGGTTTTCTTTGGATTCCCATGTATTTTGTTTACCTCCTCCAATACATTTCCTGATGTATGGATGGAATGATAACTTTATATACTTCTTTCTACCTTTTTTCCTTCTTCCCTTTTCTTCTCCTCATCCTACTCCCTACCTCTTCTTCCTCCTCCTCTTTCTATTTTAATATTAGAATACAAGATCAATGCAAGCAGTCACTCATCCGGAGCACCTTACATGTGTAAGTAAGTATTTGCTATGTCCCCAGAACACTGCAGGATTTTTTTGGTACAAAATAGACATATCTGAGTAGGAATAGGGAAATAAACAGATGTTTAAAAGATGTTTTGTAAGAAAATCAGAATGACGTTTAACCAAATAACATCAAAAGACTTCCTACTGGAACCTCCAACATTCCCAGCCAGATTTCCTGCCAGGATCTCAGTGGCAAATCCAAGTTTCCTTCAAGAAACAGGATTTAAATTCACCTAAAAGCAGGAGACTACACCTATAAATTGTGCCACTACTAGACCAGTAATTATTTTTGCTATGACTTGGTAACTTTGATGAATCTCTCTGAATAGGTCTCTAAATAGTGTCCATCTGGCACTAAGAAAGCAATCCAGCATGGAATCTGGGACCTATTATCAGTCAGATTTCCCCAACCAGACCGCATAGCATCCTGTTCAAAGGACACTTGCATGTACTCCTTGTACTGGTTAGTTTTCCGTCGTCTCAACACAAGCTATGATCATCTGAGAGGAGGGAATCTCAGCTGAGAAAAATGCGTCCATATTGTTAGGCTGTATTCAAGACTGTAGAGCGTTTTATTAATTAGTGATTGATGTGGGAGGGCCCAACCCATTGATGATGGTACCACCACGAATTGTAGTCCTGGGTTTTGTAAGAAAGCAGGTTGAGCTAGCCATTAGGATCAAGCCAGCAAGTAGCACTCCTCCACAGCCTCTGGATAAGTAGCTGCCTCACACTCCTGCAGTGTTTGAATTCCTGTCCTGACTTCCTTTGTTGACAAACAATGATATGTAAGTACAAGCAAAATATACCGTTTCTTCCCCCAGTTACTTTTAGTAATGGTTTCATCACAATAATAGTAATCCTAACTAAAACAGAAATTGTGTAGTATTACTGTGACTGACTCAACTATATTGGTTTTGGGAGGATTCTGGAAAGATTTCAGAACTTTGGATGAAATTTCAAAGATTGGTGAACTGTTCTATAGGTGAAACCAAAATTGTAATAGAGACCTCAAGATGTGTGAGACATTAAAAGGAGGGACTATTGATAAGGGATTCCCCTCTGTATGCCGTGAATACTGTTGGTTAATAAAGAGACTCCCTTGTCTTGTTGATAGGGCAGAGTAGAACTAGGTAGGGAAAACTAAACTGAATGCTGGGGAAAGAAAGGAGAGTCAGAGAGAAGCCATGTAGCCCTGCCAGAGACAGAGAAGCTGGGTCTTTGGCAGTAAGCCACTGCCATGTGGTAATACACTGATTAATGGGGATGGGTTAAATTAATATGCAAGGATAAGCAAATAAGAAGCTAGAACTAATAGGCCAAGCAGTGATTTAATTAATACAGTCTCTGTGTGATTATTTAGGGAATCTGGGAACAAGCAGCCTCCTGCTGTAGACATGATGCAGGCACGAAGTGCAAGCAGCCTAATGGGAAAGCTGTATACAGTAGCATATTGAGAGACTGGGCTACCCAAGCCCCTTAGAGGCAAAATGATTCCATCATGAGCTACAGATACTACATATGAAGTGTCAGGATTTGCTGCTTAGCTGTGTAAGAATTTATTATTTTTTGGTGATATCACCCTTTATATATCCCTATTCTTCCTTGTTAGAATTCTTCTGCTTTCTTCAAGATATTGGGTATTGGAAATATATATCTTGGTTGAGTTTTATAGAATTTCAAAATTAAGAGATTGCCTTGTGTCTTTAAAAAGTGGACTTTGTGAACAATGGTGACATCACGAAAAACTTTGGAGACACATTAATGATCTCAATGAATTATATGTTCTGGTAAGGTTATGAGCTTATGGGAAAGGGGGTAAAACGTCTTGTTTTTTATGGTGGCAAAAAATCATGACCAAAGTTAACATAAAGAAAGGGGAATATATTGAAGCTCATGGTTCCAGATGAATAATATTCTGTGTTTCCAAAATGGAGGCATGTCAAGAAGTAGAAATATGGCAGGAACAGAAAGCTGAGAGTTCACAACAATAATAGAAAACATGATACAGGAATAATGGAAATAGGCAAAAGCTTCTTTATCTCTCACTGTCTACCCCTCATTGTTCACTCTCTTCAGCAAAGCTACACCACAAGCTGGAAGCCATATAAATACTGAACATTATGACAGAAATTTCTCAGTCACACTACCATATCATGTAAGAGGAATTGGATTTATGATGGTTAATGAAGATTGGCAATTTGTTATCATCTAGAGTTATCTAGGAGAAAAAGATATGCCTGTGTGCGGGGGCATTCTGTAACTAGCTGAATTAGAAGAGAAGACTAACATCACACATACGATCAACCATTTTATGGGCTATGTCTCAGACCAAACATACAGGACAAAAGAAATAGATAAAAAGCATTCTATACCTCTGTTTCCTGCTGGTGGAAAATCCTGAGACCCCCTTTCTCAGCTTCTCTACCACAAGAAAATTTGTCCCTTTGCAGTATATCTTACAACAAACTATTCTCCAACAACCTTAGTTTATCAGATTTATAAAAGAAATGAAAGTGAACTTGTACATGAGTCTTTAGTCTTCATCATCTTGAGGCACACTCTACTACTATTCAACTCCCAGTCGGTGCTTGTCCTGGCTGAGGGTAAACTGGCCCATTATTATCCTTAGAATTTTGTCACTTCACCTGGATTCTTGGTCTGACAGATTCAGGCTTGCACTATGGTCACATCCTGCTTACAACCCTTATCTGTATGTAGAAACTGAGTGAACATATTTATACTCAAAGTCTCTCACTTTGCACGTACTCTTAAGTTGCTCCTAGTTTTATGTTCAAAAGTGATATTTTCTAAAACTTTTATGCAATATGTGTCCCGTAAGGACACCCACCCAAACTTAGTATCTTCCAGTAGAAAAGACAAACTGTATTATACTTGGGGAGACATAAGAATTGGAAGAATGGAACTCAGGTATTAAATTCAGCTATAATTCTATTTACATGTAGCAATTACAGTACAGATTCATTATTTCAAGAAGTGATGAATGCATATGCAGACAAAAACTGAAATATTATTTCCTAAAATGCATTCCCCTTTTTTTTTTGTCCCTCTAAGCCTCCTGGGAAACAGTTTCTCCAGTTGATAGAGCAACAAGACAGCTCCAGAACCTAATACTCAGGAATCAATGGAAAATAAGGGGAAAAAAGTTCTAAGAACCAGAGAAACAAAAAGGTTACTATCAGGTTTCATTTCCTAGAAATGTCAGAGAAGCTGCACTCATGAACTCTCATCCACACTGCTGCCCAAATAAGGCCTGAACGATTATTATGATGGGCTTTTAATAATCAGAACCATTCTTTAAAATTTTCATTATGTAATATAACATTTACAAGCTCGCTAATGTTAAAACCATCTCCAGGTAATGTAGCAGATGAGAATTTGAAATATATCAACGTATATGCATGGAAAAATGTATATCGCAAAGTATAAGATCACTGAAGATTGAAGTGTCAATGTGGTTACCTTTCTCACTAAGGTCAGACTAGTACAAAAGCAGGTACAAAGATTATGAAATTACATAGAAGACTCAGAAAAGAAGCTCAAGCACACAGATCAACCAGATTTTCAACACATTTTCAGTGGAAAATGTATTCATACCAACAAACAATATTGGTAAGCTCTACAAGTGGATGTGAAGAAGCAATATCAGCATTTTATGAAATATGCCACAAAGGAAATTTTTAGAGACCTGGTTCATTAGTTAAAGAGCTTGCACAGAATCCTAAAGATCCAGGTCATATCTATGCACCCAAGTGCAATACCAGACATGAAGTCATAGGTTCTTAAACTGAGAAGAGGGAAAATACCAGAAGGATCCTTGGCCTGTGTGGTGTGGCATGCTTGCACAAATGGTTAACTCCTAGAAGATTAATGATTCCTATCTATCAGTGAGTTGAAAAGTTATTAAGACAGTCAAAATCAACATTTGGACCACGATATGGTCATGAAAATTGATGTGTGACAACCACCTGCATAGATGCATACATTTGTACACATAAAATAATACATATGTATACAAGTTCACCACACATAAAGGTACTCATATGTCTAATTATTGCTGATAAAAATGACATGATTTTGTTATTTAATGTGAAAAGCACAAACCCAGCATGAGATCATTGTAACTTCATTTTCAAAGGTATAGTCTCTTTAACCAGGCCACTTGGGAATTTACTCTCAAAAAGGTACAGATAAGTTGATCTCTTCAGATCTTCAGATTCTGCCTCTACCATTCATATTCTGAGATTTCAGGCCTGTGTGGTGCGGGAGAATTGTCTGTATTCTATCATGTCTTTTAATAAAATGCTGATTGGCCAGGCAGGAAGTATAGGCGGGTCAACCAGACAGGAAG
>LOEQ01008342.1:24159-41880 GCA_001685075.1 Bramus lutescens
TGTGTGGCTAGCATAGATAAGAATAATGGGTTAATATAAACTACAAGAGCTAATGAGAAGAGTGAGCTAATGGGCCAATCAGTTTTATAACTTTTGGAGAGCTCTGTGTGACTTTCTTTGAGGTATGCCGGCTGTGGGGTACTGAGCAGGACAGAAATCCCACCAAGCAGGCCCCTTCATGATATACCTGTGCAAGCATCACTGGTCTAAATAGTAGTTGTAAGTCTTTAGAGAAGCTATTCATGATCTGTAGAATAGGTGATACATGCCCAATTACATCCAATGTATTCATTAAAATCAAGAGAGGTAATAAAAGTTACAGAGAGTAATAATTTAAGTTCTAAAAGTATTAATTAATGGATCCTGTGACTGTAGTTTGCCTATACCATCTTCACTCTGAGAAAATAATAGAGCTAATAGGTTTTGGTGATTGTGCAATTCCATAGAACATATGAACTGAACATGACCTGAACAAAAACTGAGAATTGAGTAGAAAAACACATCTTACCTCAGTATGGTGTGGAAAAGCCTTAGCAATAAATAATGTGATGAACATATGTGTCAATGTATGACATAATTAAATCACATAAAGACTATATTCTCATTGTCATGAAAGGAAAGCAAAAGTTTTAAACAAAATGCAATAAAAGCATGAGTGAGCATAAATTACTAAACAACACTCTTCTAAATCATCCTTGACTATGAGCAAAATAGCAAAAGAAAAAAAGGGATTAAGCTCGTAAAATATAAAATGCATCATTTCAAAACTGGCAGTATGCATCCATAGATATACTGAAATGAAATAATAGCCTGTAGCATATATAAGAGGAAATGTTTAAAATCCCTTTATAAGGAAATAAGAAAAATGAAAAAGGAAAGAGAAAATAACAAACTCTATAGAAACAGTCAGTGAAAATAAAAATAGAAAATAGGAAAATCAGTGAAATTTAGGAGTGGTTCTTTGAAAAAATAGTCATTGAAGTTTGGAAATTTCTATTACAATGAAATGGTCACCACTGCTCTTTGCCAAACCCCAGAATTAATAAGACTATTCCTGAGGATAACACAAAACCAAAAGCAAGCTGGGAGGAAACTGAAAGCTTCATGTCTACTGGCTAGCTTCTATAGTGTTGGAAGGTACTATGCAAGCTACCAGAGCTGGAAAGTAATCAGTTACACACAGTTGTGAACTCTGCCAGCTATAGCAGTGCCTGATATCTCAAGAAATGTCCACTGATGCAATAGTAGCAAGAATATAGTTGAAGTGCCTAACTTATTTCCTGATTGGTTTAAGTCCCACACCACTAGATGAAACATATATCTGGTACCATTATCAGACCAAGAACTTGTAGCTACACAGGACAGACTTGTTAGCGGTAAATCTGTTGCTTTTAGGTTGGTAAATTGGCAGAGTATTAAACTTGCTCCTGATGTCTTTTTCTATAATCCTAGTTTAACGCATCTCTCGATTACCATCTAAGAAGATTCTATTTGCAGTGGATGGTGATCAACACAGTAACCTACAAATGGTCAAGGAGCAGAGAAAAAAGATAGAAGAAAATGATCAGTCCAAAAAGAATAATAATCATACCAGTTGAGAATACGCCAGAAGGAACACTTCATGGTAGAAAAAGGTAAAACCAAAGTCTATTAGGTTGTTGAAAAATCCTGAGACCAGAATGGTTAACTTCCACTGAGTTATTGGCTCAGGTAGACTCTTTGGATTCCAACCCATAGAGGCAATGTCAATGATTTTGGCGCATGCCAGAACTAAATGGTAAGAATTTATTGCTGAATCTACATGTTCATGCTGCATGTTATGAAGAAATTAGACTGAGAACGAGTGGACATTTTCTTAGTACTAAGGAAGCTTTGTCACGTCACATGTCACCATATTAATTACTGAAATAAAGTGTCATTATAAGACTGGTGCAAAAGATGATAATTAACACGCAGACATGTAAGATGTAACCCCTAGGCCAATAGAGATACAACTGTTATGAGGCTGACAAACTACTTTCTCATTGAATTTAAGATCATCTTAGCCTCATAAAACCTGTAGTTGTTGGTATTATTCAAGTTAAAATTTTGTGTCTAAGGATGGAATAATCCCTAATAGGATGGTCTCTGCAGTTGTTTCCATAGATGTGATGTTTCTACCAGTTGCCTTCTAAACTGTGTGTTTACCTGTTACTTCTTTTATTTGTCTACCAAGTTAAACTCTGTACAGTATACCGCAAACACTGATAAAGACTTGCAAAATATAAACTGTGGAGAATAAATACCTAGTGATAGAACCTGGTTGTTCTTGGAGCATTGCAGATAAGGTGACAGGAACATGCAATAACCTTAAGAAAATAGTTAATGCCTGGTCCATAGCTATTTCCATTTGAGTATAAAAATACAATCAGCATTCATGAACCAGAGATGGCTGAGGCTATGTACAAAATATCTTGAACACTAACCGCAACCCGGAAATAAGATAAGCACAAAGATACACGTTATGACCATAGTCACATATACTAGGTTGCATTCCCTGACTCTAGAAGTCATAGGATCCTCATTTAGTTTTTAGGTGTTACTTCCTTCTGCCCTCTAGCAGGATGTGCTCTGCTATATAGGAGGTGGAAAGCTAACAGAGTAAGAACCAAACTGATACAGATTTCCTCAGTCAGCAGAGAAGCTGGGGCGAAACTTCTCAGGAATGCCATTGTTTTTGACTCAAATATTTTCCTGTAAGTGACTCCTCATTTACGTTCCTCTATAGATGCTTTAGTATTATGTTATTGGGAAGTTTATTTATTGCTATAATTGTTGCCCTACCTGGGATAAATCGACATTTGTTCATACCTAACCAGGAGAAGAAAAGCCACATAGACTTTAGACATACTTTGTGGTCATTAATATAGAAAAAGAATACATTCTGGATTAGTGGGTTTCAAAGGGGAGTCATTTTAGCATAGAGAGATATGTAGCTATGTCCAGAGACATTTTATCTCATGTTAATTGATATAATGTAAAAAGTGGTTGTGGGACATTACCCATGTCTAAGGGTTATAAACCAGGGTTTTTCCAAATATTGCATGAAAAGGGTATATTCAAAACTGGAAACGGTTCATCTCAAAAATAAAAATTGTAAACCAGGAGACATTGAAATGAAATGATAGCAGTAGGTTCTATGGATCAAATTAGCAATATATTAGGAAGGAAGGTAGTAACATATTCTGGGTCTGGGGTCTTGACTGTGAGTACTTTGTCTTGAATGGGTGTAACCAAAATTGCTACTTCTGGAGAGAAATGGTAGGCACGCCTAATAGATGTGGGTATTACAGAACCTTGACAGTTAGGCTCAAGTAAAATAGTGATGCAAAACCTCACACTATTTCTATTTTCTTAATAATATCTCAACAAAAATGAATTACTAACACATATGAACTTGATTTCATGAAGTAGAAAAGAAATAATAAGTCTTTCTTCTTGGACAATGAAAATTCTTCAGTTGACATATGTATGGAGTATACATGTACATATACATATTTTAATATATACATATCACTCTTAAAATAATTTTAGGAAAGTATGTATATTTTTGAAAATGTGCAGTATATAAATTTTGATAATATTTTTATTTTTCTACATAAAATTGATGGTTATCTGTATTTTACACCACTTTTTGTTATATTTTGATATTTTAAGTATTTGGGTGTAGATGTTTCCCTTACATTCCCCCTACCAATTTTCTAAGTTTGTATAGGGCATTACCATTAATATTAACAAAGTTTCTATTGAAATATAGTCATAAGAATTATGTTTTATAACATAATTTGTTTCAGGCTTGTGTCCATAAAAGTAAATAGACTTTTAATTTGATAAATGCATGGTGTTTCACCCTGTTGTAAACTATTGATGCATTACTGTTCTGTTGTTCTTCAAGTAAAGGACACATTTAAAGGAAACTGATAAAATCAACACTGATCATTGCAAAAACTTTTAAAGGTATCTGATTTATAGAGGAGAGAAATCAGATAAATCAAATTTTTGGAGCCAGTGACATGACATGTCACCAAGAACAATGTGTTGGCCATTATAAGTAATAACCAAAACCCTTGGCAACACTGAGTGTCAAAGGAGGTACAAAGTCCTCAGTGTGTTTTTGTGTTGCCTTTTAAAATTGTTAATAATGGGATTACTACAAAATTACAAAGCTACAAGTACAGTTTATTTATTTTTGTGTTTTTATTGTTACTATGTTGCTAAGCCTATTCACAAACTCATTGTAAACATCAAATTGAGAGGAAAATGTCTAAAAAAATTTGCAAAGAAATAAATACATGACATTTTGGAGCTGAGTTCACAATTCCAGGCAGTGGCATCATGTTTATGAGAATATTCTCTTCATCCTTACTATCACTAGAATGACAAATAATGTATTTTTCACAAATAATTAAGATAAAGCAAACATGTGCATCTTACCTTCATCAGATTAAGGTAAAATATTCTAATATTAGACACTAAAATACAAGTTACAAATTCTTGAGTGTCTTATTCAAAACCAAGAGAAATCTGCAGGACATTAAACAACCATAAGAATAGGTTTAGGTCGTCCCAACTTGATTTATGGTCAGCTCCATATGTTAGAAAAAAACAGAAACATGCCTTGAAATTGTGCTAAAAATTCAGTATCTTCGACACATTTCAAAATATAAATCTTTGCAAATATATTTGTATAACTAAACTTACACAGTGGAAGATATTCATTACCCGGTACATCTAAAACCACCTAGGGTGTGAAAAGTCGCTCCAGTAAGACTACCGTTTGCAGGGTGATTGTTGACAACCTAAGAGAAAGAGACTTCACAGTGCCTTCTCTTCTCCTTTAGCTAGGGCACTGCTCCTGCTCCTGGTGTCCTACCTGCTTTTGTGGGAGAATGTGACCTCTGCACCCACCTCCATCAAGACGGATGGGGAAACCCAGAAGTCCTTAAGGAGACTGTTCACATTGGCCACCTTTATTTCTCAGATCACCAGTAGTCAAGCTGAAAATTTGTTCACTGAATTTGTAAGTATCCCTCTAACTAGTGACTTCCTTTTAAAATGGGCCTTCACACTATTGGTTGGGATATAGTATAGCCGAACGTAGGAAGATCTTGACAGAAATTTCAAGCAATGAACCATCATAAGGAGAAATTAGCAGCTACTCTACCCTTTTAACAGGAGAAAAGAATATTCCCAAAAATGTCAGTTACATCCTCAAATGAAATAAGATTGATAATTTTCTCTATTTTTTAACTTTATTTTAATTTACTCTTGTGACATAAGGCCATAAAATGTATGTCTAAGAGAAACGTGCAATTTTTATTCCTTCATTTTGTGCAGTGGTTTACAACCTTCCTAATGTTTCAACCCTTTACACAGCTCCTCAGGTGGTAGTGACCCCAAACCATAAAATTATTTTGCTGCTGATTCACAACTATAATTTTTTTACTATTATGAATTATAATGTTAATATTTGGTATGTACTATCTGACATATGACCCCTGAAGGGGCCATGATCCACAGGTTAGAAACCACTGATTTAGTGTTTGGGCCTCTGAAGTCTTTACGTTGGGTATTATAGATAACCAATAAATGAGGATTACTTTGCAGGGAACTACAAGCAGTAGAGATACAGACACAAGTTATCAGAAGTTTTCGATTTCTTTTTCTTTATAAATCTGCAAATGCAGTGAATCTGTTTTAAGTAATTCAAATTCATGGACTTGCAACAAGGAGTTCTGGTGTATAGATGAAAGTATATCATGCCTTCATGATTAAAATATATTGAAAGCTGCATATTATATTATGTTACATGTTTTATAGAAATCAATAAGCACTTCCATACATACATCAGTGGATATGTGAGAACGTCACTCAAGTTTGCATAACACACAAACAGACACATGCCTCTAGCACTCATATTGTACACTATTGTTCCTGCCATTCTCTTTTCTTGATGGGTTGCCTTGAATATGTGAAGTCATCTTAAGTATCCCTTCAAACTATCAAAACAATAACCATAATAATTTTACAGAATGACTTTAAGAAATAAATCTATTGTAGCAAATTCATGAATAAATATTGATAATTGCAAATGCTATTTTTCTATCTTAATTAGCTCTTAACTTATTAATTCTTGTATTATTCTAAGAGAATTTATGACTTGGTACCATCAGCAAATAGTACTCTGAATTAACAATGACATTGGTAAATGAAATTGTATAGATGCAGTAGTAACAAGAAGAGCTATAATATTGAGATATCTAACAAACTGAGTTAGAACCTAGAAACTATATACACTTAATTACTATGGCACTTGTCAAAAATACCATATAAAGTTGATACACACTTAGCAGTTTGTAGTTTTGCTAATTTTGTTGTTGCGATGAAGAATTTTTAAGAAGTCTAAGAATAATAAACAAGGGGGAAAGTTGGGATGTTTGAAGGTTATTTGGGTGGAAAAATGAGACTATTGATCAAATTTTAAACTGTAGTCTTTCTCCTAATATATTAATTTCAACTTTCAGTAGCAGCTTGTTCTTATTTAGAATTTCATACATGAATGCTGCATCTGTGAGGGTATTATCTTTCTTTCTCCTCAGCAAATCTTTCAGTATCCTCCTATAACAAATTCATGGTTTATTATTATTGCTGTCATATATATACATATATGTATATACATACACATATCAAATACATCTATATTTGCATGTATGTAAATACATATGTATGTACGTTCACATTTTCCTTTGCCTATATGTGCATTTATCAATGGTTAACTACCTAGAATAGACAACTGATGTGGGTATTCATCACAGGAAGCACCTGATTTTCCGTCTCTTGGCAGCAATGGATCTCCTGTAGGTCTTCATCTAAGGACTGAACTGTGCGGAATTTCTCCTGTATAAATTAACAAGTCAGCCAGCATGATTATCTTGTTGATCTTGTTCAGTATTATTGAGCATTTTGGGTTCACTTTACCTGTAATACCTAAAGGAAGCATGTTTCCTGCGACTCTGACTTTTGCAAGCTTCCTACCCCACTGCCCCTTTGAGAGTTTCTCTGAGTCTAGGTTTAAGGATGCATTACAGATATATCAGTTGGGATTGGGAACTTCAAAGTAACTCATTCTCTGCATTTTAATCAGTTATGTACCTCTCTAATGGTCTTCATCCATTTCAATATAACGTTCTTTGGTGAGAGACGAGATTAATCATGTCTGTGGGTATAAAGATATTTATTTAGAATATAGTTACAGAATATGTTGGATTAAGAACTGACAGGAATAAGTTCTTTGACATCTCCATCTATAAATAGTTGGCTAGGTTTACATTACTAGGCATCAATTCTCTTCTGTTGAGCTTAAATTAAATATCTATCAAATGCATCAGAACTTGGGTCATTGGCTCCTTCATATAATTTCCAATCTGTAAATTATTTAATATTTCATCCTTTCCAGGATAAACAGTATGCCAAAGGCAAGAGGTACAATGACAGAATCCCTGACAGCTGCCCCACTGATTTTCTTAATGCCCCAGAAAACAAGAACCAAGTTCTAGAAAGCAATGTAAGTGTTTATTCTTTTGTATTTCTCTACCAGATCAACTGAAGCAACATAACATTTCTACATATAGTGGATGTGATCAAAGGCTCTATATTTGTTACCATAGAGAAATAATGAAGCCATACTGTACGGTTATTAAATTACAAGTGAAATGTGCTAAGCTGTGTTTTAGAGGATCCATAATTTTACACGGAGAAGATCCTTTACCACCTTAAACCCCTGGATTTATATTCATTACATGCAGGAACATTTCAATTGACATTAACATTCTTGGTTGAATATTCATTAATGTAAACATATGCGATGCAAATGCAGTTTTATTTTATTTTATTTCTCATGGTTACTGATGGAGCCAAATTTGACAGCATAGTACATACTGACATGCTGATTTCTGACTGTTAAGTTCTTTCACTAAGTGTTAATTCCTAACCGATTGTGCTACCTTTATTTTGTAACTGAAAGCCAGCTGAGAATAAGAGTCTAATGAACACTGTACATTATTTCTAGGGATAAAACCTCCTTTAAGTTTGATGGCAAGTCTACATATCATTATCAGCTCCAATTTATGATGGTTATCATTTCCCATATATTATTTCCTCCCATAACACATCTCGGGATTGAGCTGAACACATCTATATGATACAGTTCATCCTTCATATTTTGCTTAATGGCAAATATAGGTCTACAATTCTCATTTAAATAATTATGTTATAAATAAAGAAGAATAAATAATTAATAGTGGAAGTTTGAGCAAGAGAAATTATTTATTGAGAGTGATTATTTTGCTAGACACTTCATAGAGCACTCTACTGACAGTTTTGAGTTTAATCTTCAACAAAATAATAATGTCAATGTTGTTTTTCACATATACAAATTGTATGTTATATAAGATAATATGAATAGCTGCAGAAATGTTTTAGTTTTTAAGAGCAAAGCTGCCTTATCTAATCTTATTTCAATTTATTTTATTATCATTGTTAAATTATGGTTACTTAGCCAGAAGTTCTACTGAAATTTTTATGCAATCTACTGTATTCCTGGACTGACCCTCTGAATCATCTTGTGAGAGAAATGTCTGCCATGCCAGGAAACCCTAATGCTATCCTGTCCGAAGCCAGAGCAATTCAGGCAAGGGTTCGACAACTCATGGTGGGAGTTAAAACAATACTCAGTGAGGTGAGCAGCCTGCTGATTCGCTTTCTTCATGCTTAAATGAAGAGTTCTTTATAATGACTAAAGTATTTTATTTGTCTTACTTTGCACAAAAATTGAAAAGCAATGTAATTCATACAGACTATTACAGAAAATCATAACCAGTCAAAACGAAGAGTTGTGAAGTACAGTTCCAATGGATACATCTACAAAATATTCCCATATCTAAGGTTCGGGGAACATTGATGAAGATGCAGGGGAAAGATTTATGAACCACAGAATAAGGGAGTTTGCATGAAAACGTATCTCCAAGGAATCTCATAAGTGTCATCCAAAGAGCCTCAGCAACATGGTTTCCTAAACATTAGGTGAACAAGGGCAATTCCAATAAACATACAAATGTGGTCAGAGCTTCAGAGAAGGGTCAATGAGGCCTCAGTCTTACACAAAGAAACCAAGCAACTACAAGCAACTAAGTGTTGTTGAGAATAGGAGAAATAGGATTCTCCAAGTAAAAGTTTATCAGTTGGTTTTCCAATACCAAATGGTCATCATTTAAAATATACATATGAGTAATACTGTACAGAATAATTAGGCGTTATATTCAGGAATACATAGGAAAATACAAACATGTGCCTGTAAAAATCGATAAAAGGCCATGATTTTAAAAATAGCAAGAAAAAATATATGTGAGGGTTTTTAAGTAAGAAGGGGAAGAAAGAAATAATGTAATTATATTATCTCAAAAATAAGAAAGCAAAATAATAAAAACAGAAAATGTAGGCATTCATATCTGTTATAACCATTTTATCAAAAGGGATACTAGAAACACGTGTACACCTCTCAGAAATACTTTACTCAGAGTCCCTTATCCAGGGGTATCAGAAGCAGCCAGAATTTTCTGACTCTGTAGTATCTTTCCTGGATATAAAGACAGATACATAACTACCTCAATAGTTCTAGCACAATAATCCTCTGAAGATTTGCCTTTTGAACTATCCAAAGCAATCCTCATTTGTTCTAGGTTTTATTGTACACACAGTATTTGGACAACTGGTTTGGTTAAAAACAGAAGAGAAATTGGTTTAATGTCAAATTCCTTAAAGTAGGAAAAAGAAACAAAGCAAGATTGAGTTTATGGTAAGGACACACAAAGTTTGTTCAATCATAAGAATGAAATCAGTTCCTATATTGCCCCTATGTCACCCATGTAAAAAAATTATGTAGCACATTGCTCGTTGTCCATCTATTAACTCCTGTAAAAAACATTTTACTAGCTTTTTTACATATGCCAGAAAATGCATTCATTTGGGTTTGGTGAAGCATATCCATGAAAATCTATATTTATTTTATAATTTTAAATGTATAAGTACTTTCATAAAACTATATTTAGAAAGAATAAGCATCTAAAATACTAGAATACAATTAACACTCGGCTGACTATATTTTTGATGATCATGTTTAGATTGGAGAGAAAAATGATGAGATCCACCTTGTCTGGTCTGGGCTGGCATCCTTGACGTCAAGCAATGAAGATGTTCGCTGTTTTGCCTTTTATAACCTGATCCGCTGCCTGCTCAGAGATTCCCGCAGAGTAAACACTTTTCTCCAGGTCCTCAAGTACCGAATTATCCAAGACAAATGCTAACAGCAAATTTATACCATCTGTTTCTGAGATACACCTCGATAAGACAATACTACAAAGCTCCAGTTTTTTCCTCTCTTCTTTAAAAATGAAAACTGTTGGAATTTCTAAATTCTTGGTCAATTGGTCCAAATTTGTTTTGTTGATTTCGTGCAAAAAACAAAATATTTGACAAATGACAGAATTTAAGAAACAAACACATTTTACAACTCTCTTCGAATTTCCAGAATATTAATACATGTAAAATTGTTGGAATCAGCAAAATAACAATGTTACTGTTTTACAGTATCTAAAATCCATCAAAATTCATTGAATTTGGCAGTTACATTTTAAATGCCAAGTAGTCCCTATCGGATTTGTTTCCAGAATACGGATTGACAGAATAGGCCGCATGCACTCTCATTATCTGTAAATACTGTGAAAATTTGCAATAATTTGAAGTGTGTTTTACCACAAGTGTGAAATGACTCTGAAACTCTCTTCAACTGTCTTCTGAATTTTTGTTTCTGGATTATCTTATTAGACAAATTCCAGATGTTCAATTCATGCTGAGTAGAAAAAGTTTTTCCAAGGCTTATATCCATTTTTGTTCACATTAATGTTCTTTAGTACTTTGCTCTCATCCTCAAGTGTTTGAAGTAAGAAAGCAGGGAAGGCAGAGATGAACAGGTCCTACAATGTCTCTTCCCCCCTCCTTCTGGATTTGCATTCCTTTGCCTTTTTTGACATTTAAAGATTAGAAGACATAAAGAAATTATGCCATTGGTGTCTTATGATGCAACTGCCAAAATTTATTTCAGATTATGGATCGAAAAATATTTTTTGGAAGTAATAAGAACCTCTCTCAGGCATGCACTAGTAATTTCCCAAAGCACAGAGCTAAACAACTCAGTAATCAGTGTTTCTATGTATAGAAGAGCTGAGCCAGATATGTTGCTCTCTCTAATCTCTGCTCTTTCTCCCTTCACTATGTGAGAGAACTGCCTCCATTTGTTCTTCATGGTTTGATATATTTTCATTCATTTTTGTAGCCAGTTTAGATTGAGTTGATCATGAGAGATGATTTTGATAGTATAAAAGAATGCTGTTAGATATATGAGAAACACTAAATATGTAACAATGTGCAGTCTATATTATAATGCATAGATATCTCATATGTTTAACAAAAGAAGCTACAAATTTAGTGAATACATAACACTATAAGAAATCAATAAGTATAATAAGTAACTGGTGCTATTTTGAGCACATATCTGACATTATTTATTATTTTATGCTATGTTCATTACTATATGATGACAAAGGAAAAACATATGGTGAAAATAATCATAATGTTCTAGAGCTTGAAGCACATGAATTTTGAAAGTATGTATTTATTCTGTGAGAAAATTGGAAAGTAGCCCAACTTAGTCCAAGAAAATTCTATGTCTAGACTCATAAATATAAAGACAAATTGTTATTCTAGCTTGTTAGATTTGGTGATTGTGGACAAGTATAAAAAGAAGGAACCCAGGAACATATGCAGCTATCATGCCACTCTAAAATACAGTAACTGTAGATAATTCAAAAGTAAAGAAGCAAAGAAGCAGAGGATATGGGAAACTCTGGGGCATTCGTGACTGTTATCTTGTGAAAGAATAAATCCCAAAGACTTTGGAACATAAGGCTAGAACAGAAACAGAAGAGGGGTGGATTGGGCAGGGGCAGAAGGTAGGCTGGAAGAGGGAATGGGAATAGAGAAGGGAAAGGAAACTATGGTCGAGGTGTAAAATTAATGAATAAATTTTATTAATAATTTTAAAAGATAGACAAGAAATTAAAAAATTCACAAAAATAAAAAGAGTTTGTGGGTCAGGAAAAGAACAAAGGTAAGACTACAAAAAAGAATGAAACAGAGAGATTATGAAGGAAAGGATATTGTTAGAATAACAAACTTAAATCTACAACTGAACATTCTCAATGTCAATATCAGGCCTTTACCAGATGCAGAAGAGTCACAATAACGTCTCTGTCTCATCAGATCATAATACCACAAATAAGAAATTAACAACAAAAACCTACATAATCGAGGCAAGTACATGGAGGATGAATTATTTACTGTTCACCATGTGCTGAACCAATCAGAGAGGAAATTTAAAAAGTTCCTAGAGTCAAAAATATCAAAGCACAGCTTGCCACAACATTCAGGGTGTAATTGGAACAGAACAATAAATAGTTACTGATAATAGAAAGTGAAAAGTTCCCTATCATGAGCAGGAGGAAAGGCAATTTATTGCTTCATCAGAGTTCTATGCAGATATTCCTGGGGTATCAACATCTCAATATGACTATGGTTTTAAAACACAGGTTATATGAAGAATATATCTAGTTCACATAAAGTGAACATAGAGCAAAGAAGGGTGTGTTTGACACAGAGCAATGAAAACCTGCAGAACACACCTATGATCATGTAATGGAGAAGCACATTTATAGTGGGACACAATGGAGAGATCTTGAGCAACTGACATCTTCATCCTAAAGCAATTTTTAATTTTTAAAATTGACTGGAAATTTCATTCATGGATTTGTTATATCTCTATTGTATCTACTCCTTGCCCCCTTCCTCCCAAATTGTCATTAGACTGTGGAATCGCACAGCAATTATAGTCTTGGCTATGCTTTCACAGTGAACATTATTTCCTAAGGACAGTCTCAATCTCATGAAGCATTATAAAATTTACATTTCTTATTATAGTACATGGATTATTTAATTGAGAGTTTTACACTTTGCTTGAGTAACTTGAGCTACATTACTTTCCTGTGAAGTAAGTCATGAATGTTTTTTTGCATACTTAACATCTATTATTTGTGATGAATTTGATTCGGGCAACCTAACTTTAATGATAGACATTTTATTCAATGAACAAAAGACATATAGACTTTTAGGATTTGAGCATGAGAATGTTTTTATTTTTCAAATAGTGGCCCAGTATATATGCACACATGAATTCACAAAGTATAACATTAAAAGAAACTTCTTGGCCATGGACTGTTATGGACCATCTCCAAAGCAGACAGGGTAGATGAGCACTTAGCAATCTTTCCCAGTTATTCGACACTTCAGTATTCTCAGATGAAATACAGTGTTTAATATATCTTTGCGTAGGCAGTAGGAAAGGTTAAACATTGCCAAAAATTTATTCAGTTTGTCATGTGATTTCATGGATGGAAGGTATTCCCAGACAGGATCTTTTTCCTTTATTTTTGCTGTAGGAAATGCCTAAAAGTCAAAATGATAGTCAGTTTCTTGTTGATTATATTAGTAATGTTTCTTTCTCCTTGCTTATAATATGCTTAATCACCACAGAAATACATACAGGAATGATGCTTCCATCAAAGGCATAGATTTTCATTTATCTTGGCCAGGAGACCGCTAAGCCGTTAGCCTTGCAAAAACTATGATTAAAATTCATTCATGTGCATTTACCCTAACGTAATTGATTGCTGATGAAGGAATTCCCCTTCAGAAACAAACAGAGGAAAGGTAGGAAGTTTGTTTTTGACTTTCAGACAGTGGACAGGGTGGTGATCAGTTTCTCATTCAGGAAACTTTTATGTGTTCTCTACATTTCATAGGAGCTGTTATACACCACTATTCTTTTATGCATTTCAACTAAATCTACTCTCCATGTAGTTTGTGTATGTAAATTTCACATGTGATGAAGATCAGATGGTGACTTAATATGCAGAACCAAGGGATGACTGTGAGAAGAGCTGAGCTCCTTTTATTCCTCCTGGGAAAGGTGTCCCCTAACATATGTTATGTAATGGTGATCCACAACAATAAAATTATTTTTGTTGCTAGGTCAAGCTGTGATTTTGCTGCTGTTCTGGATCATAATGTAACTATCCACATTTTCCAATGGTCTTAATTGACCCCTGTGAAGATGTCATTGGACCCCTAAAGGGTTCATGACCTACATGTTGAGAATCAATGTCTTAGGAGAAGACTAAACACAAGATGAGATATCTATGTTTGACTCTGGCAAAGTAGGTTATTTCGGAATATTTTTAAAAATTATGCAACCTACCTCTTTTATGAATGAGAATAACTAACAGAAATTTGCTTACCTTGGTGAGTATCCACCTAAGGTCATCCAGGAGCTCTCTGTTGTTCTCTTCAATAACATTGGCTTTTGAAAGTGTACTTTCTGGGACATTTTGCATGGCACTCAGTTCAATCACAAGATGGTATAGAGGCCTGCTCCAGGCACCCATATAATGGATCAATGATTTCACATATTTTTTTGTCTAAGAAAACACAATAGAACCGTTGAATTAAAATAATTTCAACACAGCAAGTGAGTTGCTTGTAAACCTTATGGAAAGAAACTGAATTCAAACATGTTTTTACTATTTATGTATCTTGCATATTATATAGATGTTACATAGTGTGGCAATATAAAATTTAAACAATTAGTCTATTGTCTACAAAATAAAACAAATTATGACACTTTATAAATAGGCATTTTTCAGAGGTTATGTCATCATGTTTGTTTTCCCTATGAAATTCTAACAGCTGATTTCCTATTGAGATCTTTATTGTTTGGTTATTTTGCTTATCAATTGGTAAAACAGTTCCTGCTGTGACTAAATAGAGGTCAGTAAAACTTGACTCAGGAAAGATAGATGCCACCAGCCAGGGAAAAGTGACTCAAATAATTTTCACTCAGGGATTAGTACACATTAATAAATCATTCATTTATTAATGTACTCATTTATGATTTCTAGGTGAATTTAAGACAACAGAACAAGGATAGAGTGAACAACATGGTGCTTATTATGTGCTGTCCCCTTGCCTCTGAGACAGTGGGATATTTGTTGGTATGTACAGGTGAAGAACTGTGTATATATGAAGAACATTGGGTTTGATAGCAGAATCAATGGGAATCACAACAGAAATTTGCCCCTTCAGTATTTAATGATCATATCTGATTTAAACTACTTCTGTATTGATGTTTGCTAGTATCTCCCATGGTCATGAAAATGAGAGTAGACTAGAGCCTATGTATTACAATAGAAAGATGTAAAGGGCATTAGGAAAAGGAGCAGGCAAATGGTGATGGCAACACATGGGAGCATGATCTTATGTGGCTAAGACTGAGATCTGTGGTTGGATGAAGTGCCCACTTGAATTCTTAATTTTCATACAAGTGTAAATACATTTTTTCAAAACCTTCTTTTCCTTTTTTACATTTAATATCACCTTCTGTTAATTTTTGGCAAGTTTCAAATACAAAAATGCTAAGAGAGTGCTTTTGTTCGATATATTTAACAATATTGTAGCTTTTCAAAAGCATTTCTTTTATATCTCTGTCCTATTTTCCTCATTGTTGTCATATAATATTAAATTTAAATAATATTCAGATTTGCTATTGCAGGGAGATGAGATGATCATTATCATAAAATAAAACTGCTGTAATTTGTGGACATTCTCATTATGAATTGGAACTTGGTTACACCCTAAGAAACACATAATTGTGTTTATAGAACTATTCTGCTCATCTGCCTTTCAGTTAAGGCATAGAGAATCATAGAGGGATGAGACAGCTAAAAAAAAATGGTATTAGAACCAAGACAGATTTGAAAATAGAGAAGATGTAGTGTTCAGTAATGTAGAATGTCACAATGAGGAACTCATCTGCAATATATAATGAAGATAGCTACTTATCGTCACTTAAGTAAAAGTGAGTTTATAAACATAAACAGCCAGTTTAGCTCAAAGTGTCCTAAAAAATAGTGAGCGAAATTTCAGTGGCAAGACGTTGATAAAATGTCATCCTCTAAATGAACTACTTAAGAATCTGCTACACTGTTATTAGTTATTTGATTTTATTTATAATTTAATGACAATATAATGTAATTTTATCATACTTTAACTCCATTGTTTTCTGCATGCATGATTACCACATCTATCATAATGTCTGAAGCAACTATAGCACCAAAAGCCCACCTTATTGCTTCCGATGTTTAGTGAAAAACCCAAGATGGAGACTTACCTTGATATTTGTGTGTTCAGTTCCCAGATCTTTAGGCATTGTGGCATTAGAGTGGCAGTGTAGTCTGGCCCTGAGAACAGCTGGATTCCTCCTCATCGTTAGTGCAAGCTGCAGTTAAAAACAATCTTCAATGAGAGTTCAGAAATTATAGAAATGACTTCACGACACAAATAATTTATTCATTTTGATGTATAGGTAATTTTTAACAATAATTACTTCATAGAAACAAAAATTAAAGAATTAAGAAAGTGCCCGTCATTTAATACTGTGTCTATTGGATCTGCAGCTAATTTGGCAATCCACTAACTTTTGAACCATTTACCTCCTCTTTTATTTGCCTGTCTTCCTACTCTTCCTAAAAGTTACTATTTGGAAGGCAAACATAAAAAGGAACGAATTTATCAAGAACTAAGTGTCTTAATTATTATCTCTCTCTAGTATTTCAGCAGCAAACCATAACACATATTTATTAATATTCCTATTTTCTGTCAGTAAATATTGAAATTTCCTTACCCAGACATCAGAATTTCAAATTTATTCAATTAACATTGAGTATATATAGCTGTGTAGTAAAAATTTTATAATACTTTTAGATTAAAATTGTATTCATTGTAACAAATTTACACATGAAAGAAGAGTATTTTGTAAGAAATTCTAAACAATGAAGAATCAAAATATACAAAACAATTAATGTTCATGTGTTTTATTATTCACGTATTATTAATTATATATTAAATTTATTTAAATATAAATTTATGATATCTTACTTTTTCTAATAATCAGCTAATTCAAGAAAGGGTAATAGACTATTATGAAGGCTAGGATGTAGAAACACTGTCGCTTCAGAACTGAAAGTAAAAATTCAGTGGAAGGCTTTCTTGTCTAACTTGAGCTCACTGACATGGTCTCCTTTGGGGAAGTAGCTGGAAAGAAGTAGGGTACTTACCAGATATTTAAATGTACTGGAAGAGAATTCATTATGGAACTGAGTCATGTTAAGAGAAAAAAGTAACATCTAGTTAATAAAAAACCAACATGAGTACATGTTCATTGCAAACAGACACATTCTCTTGATGTCCATCATACTGAAGTTTTGCCTATTTCCTCTTTGTGTTTTCTGACCTTGAAAAATGAATGACTTGTAGCAATCAGCAAGAAACAGAAGAAACCACTTCTAATTCTGCCCTGATATTGAACAAAGACTAGCAATGAAAATCTTTAAACCACAATTCTAGTATTTAGGGGCTTCTTGAAAGGCTCTCTCTCTCTCTCTCTCTCTCTCTCTCTCT
>LOEQ01008342.1:59538-75916 GCA_001685075.1 Bramus lutescens
GAGAGAGAGAGAGAGAGAGAGAGAGAGAGAGAGAGAGAGAGAGGAGAAAGAGAGCAGGAAGAGGGATTCCTTGTAAAAGGCCTGTCCCACAGACATACACTTCTTTCAGCTTTTTCCCACTTCCCAGTAACCCACTTTTCTCCACCAAATCTTATGACCAAAGTTTCAAAAGGCTTCCAACACTGTGAAAATAACTGAGGGTCAAAGATTCAAACATAAATGCCTGTGGAGACACTTTACACCCAAACCAAAACAGAGAGTGAGAAAATCTTAAAATCTTAACTGACAAAAGGTAAGTATTGCCAATACGTTCAATAAGGAAATGATTGAATCTGTAGAAAAATATAATGGAATTCCAGAATAACTGAAAATTTTTAGGCACTCTTACTTTATGCCTTTAAAAATGATATCAGTTTTACTTCTTACCACTGGAAAATCTTTGGAAAGTGACTGTTCCATGAAAGATTTTTCACTGCCTGTCATAGGAAATGTGTATAAGAGCAACCTGACACAGCTCTCCACCCCCAGGAGGTTATAGGATGGCATCTTTCCTCTTTGTGTCATTTTATTTATTTCAAAATAAACTTAAATTTTATTATATGTACAATTACAAGGTAGAGACTACTAATTTAAGAACTTTTCACAGTCTCTTATGTTTGAGAAGGAGGTGGGGGCTTGGGAGAGTGGGAATGAGTTCCTACCAGTAAAACATGGAATACTGACTTTGTGCAGTCCAATCTCCATGTGATGCTGGTATTTGGAAATTTGAATTCCTCAAAGACTGTCTGGTTTCCCTTCTCAAGATGGATCCAATGTCCCAAATAATGTTTAAGGACCTTGAAAATTACTAGGATTACTACCTGATATGATTTTAGAGAAAAAATGCTGTTGTGAAATAAAATGTGTTTCGCTTTTATATGATTTTTCTAAGTCATCAATGTAAATTTTTAAGGCTTGACCTGAATGAAAGTAGAAAAAAGTCAATCACATCATTTGTCAATCAAGCATCTATTCTTTCTATTAGGAAATTGTCCATGCTTTTGATGTGTTTAGTACTAAATGAATGGACAGTATTAATAATTGCTACCTTACACATGGACATATATAAGGCGCCATTTTGTTTTTATGGAGACATGTTGCACTCAAGCACACACTAAAATTTATTAAAAATGGATCATTAAAGAACATAAGTCCTCTAAGTTGTACCAGATGTTACCTTGAACATGCACACGCGTCAAGAGTCTGAGATAAATGTTAACACGTAGGCAGTAGGTAAATTCATAAAAAGCAAAAAAGCATGTTTTTCCTATGCCAATTGTAAGTATGCAAGCTCTGACCAGACAGAGTAGTCTTCATTTCCTTCAAGTCCAGGATGAACCTAATGACAAAATTAATAGTCTTATTATTACTGTTTGTATTTGGTTGTCATTTTCCCTTAGAAGAATTGGATTATACTTAAGATATTATTATAAATGTAAATCCTCAGTCAGAAGCATGACTTTTCATGTGTCTAAGCCTGGGTACCCTATATCCTTCTAGTCATTAAAAAGTAGTGGTAATACTCAAGCATATGCTTTCGTAGATAAAAATTATTCTAGATAAAGCATATTATTTTGTGAAAGGTACAAAGAGGACAAAAGAAACTGACATGTTTGTGCAAGGAACAATGGAAGGGCTATTTGTATGTGTTTTCTCAAATAAGATGCACAGAGACCAGGGATACTAGTAATAATACTGTTGAGAATTGCTCAGTTTGCCAAGAAAGGTACTGCCCCAGTGACTGTGTAAGGAAGAGCTTTATCAATTAGTGGCAAGGTTACAGGCAAGACTTTGTGCGTAAACTCTGATTTTGCAAAGCGAAATGTTTCAAATGCTATCATTCTCCACAGATAGCGCATCATTCAAGAAGGAAAGCAAGAGAGGAAGAAGGCTGCTCACCATGCTGGCCATCCTCATGATTCTCTCTGAAGCTCTTTGCTTTTTACCTCAATGTCTTCAACTCCCTACAGAAGATCATCAGAGACTTCTGGCATAGCACTGAGTTCCTTCAGTCAGTGGTGCAGAGGGTTGTTCCAGGCATGCTATATACTGAGATGCAGAGGGTTGTTCCAGGCATGCAATATACTGAGCTGAAAAAGGTTTTTTCAGGCATGCTGTGTACTGAGAACCATTCTCAGATAGTCTTCAAGCCTTGCAACAGTAAGTAAGCAATCACATCAACAGAAATGAAACTGATGATGTATTGCATTTTAATTTTAATCAGAGAAGCATAACTAAAATTTACATTTGTCATTTTTATGGGGACATGGAACATATTTTGTAGATAAAATTATGTAGAATTGTGAATTTCAACAAATTCACCTATATTTTACTAAATAACACATTATCTTAAATAGTAACTCCTTTTTTCTAATGAAAATCATGTTGCTTTATTGTATTTTCCTTCTGAAATCATACCATTTGAACCCCTTTTAGATCTTACCTATATCATTGTGTTGCTTATCCACAAGACCTCAAAGCTTTATTGGGATTTGGTAGGTCCCAAATGACCTGACTAAGAAAGATGACTGTTAGCAACGTCACATATGGCCCAAATCATTGTCAGTCAGAGTCCTCATGACAATTAGCTTGTTGACAATTGCACTCATCTAAGATAGTGAGGTTGTAGGGGATATGAGAACAAGGATTTAATAAGGAAATTCCGTCATTCGCGCATGTGCTTTTCTCGGTTTGCTTCACTCTCTGCCCTTGCCTCTAGCTGAGCCGTCCACCTGTCAGCATGAGGAGATGTAGAGCCATGGCACAGTGCTCACTTCATTTTTAGCATCAGTGGGGATCTCAGTGTAGTTTGACCTCCCAGTGTGTGCTCACTGCCAGGATCATACAGGAAAGAGCTCTGATGTAAAATCCTGGCAGTGCTGGTACTTATCAGCAACACTGTGATAATAAAATATAACACCTAGAAAGGTATGAAACAGACATTGCTTTTATATAAAGATATGAAGGGAAAGCCCTTACCAATGGTGACGGATCCTGGCAACATAGTAGCATGTCACTAAGAGTGAAAGCATGAGTCAGAGAAACCATAGATTCCCAATCTTTCTGGGCATATTGGTGGTTAAATTTTTGTATTAAACTTTCAAATATTCACTTTATATTCCTCAGTTAGAATGATAATATTCCATTTTTGAGGATACTGGGGTGAAATCAATACAGCAGTTTATGAAGAGTTAACCAGTGTAGAATGTCATAAAAATCTTATTTCTCCCTCTACCTTCATTTACCATTATTACTTCCATATGATGTCCAAACCAAACCAAATCATTTTAAGACAAGATATGGTAAAGGTCATACAGGAATGAACATATAAATTACAAGTTATAACTGCCATAGTAAGTACATCTTTCCATAATATTTGAGACCATGGTTTCATTTTGATGAACACTATATAGTATTTGCCTGATGCTCATGTTTGAGTCCTTTCAGTAAAGCCATAGGAAAAGGCCATGAAGACAGAGATTAATAACATATGAATAAGATGCAAACATAGTATTAGGGGATTCTTCAGAATCAAGAAGAGCTGATTTAGTGGTCAGTAGTATAAAATATTACTAATGAGGTGCCATTAGTAATATGTAATAAAAACAACTGGATTTACATTCTTATGCACACACACGAATGGATATTTAAAATAGGTATCTAATTCAGGTCAGTTTCCTGCAGAATAATCAATAAAACCTGGTAACCAGACATTGCTAAACTAGTATGATCTAAATGAACAATTTATAACTCAGTTACAAAATTTTATTATTTGTCTTTAAAATTTTATTCTCTTATCATTCATCAACTATATAATATGATTTTCTGTCTTTGCTCACGTTCTCAACATTTCCTTGTCAGTGTGATTATAACATGTATCTAGCGGCCACAATGACCTACAGAATGGCTGATCCAGTATGCTGCTTGAGCTCTTTAGAATAAAACCATGGACTGAGGACTTACTGAGATCATTTTGGCTTCCTTTTTGTTTCTAGGGTGTTGAGTGAAAAAGTGTGGCCACTATTGAAAGTCTTGGCCATGAGCTCTTGATCTCTGAGTAATTCTAATATCTATAAATGTTAAAACAAAAACTGAGGTAGTTATACTTCAGTAAATGAATCCATGATCAGAATAGGAATGCATTGCATGCATTTAATAATTTGCAATTTTAAAAGTGAGTGTCAAATAAACCTGAAATTAAGGAATAAAATGTCTGTTTTACCAACTCTTTCTCATTAGATCCGAAATCTCAGTCTGTTTTCATCTAAATGTCTAACCTCTGAACAATTTCCTCTCTCACTGTTGCTATGTATTCTCACCCTTCTCAATATTTAGGTTTTGAAATGAAGTCTTTCAAATAACAAAAAATGCTCATATTTCAAAGCTCATTTTGCTCTGGGATTTGAGTTAAAGCTCATTACTCTCTTGGTTTTTTGTTGTTCAAAACTGTTGGTTCATTTAACTATATATTGTTAAATTGGACAATTCTTTCTATTATCACTGAATATATTTAATTATAGCTTGAAAAATTAATCATAAATACTGAATGGAATTGTGTTACTATTGATAAAATTAATCTAACATTTTCAAAAAGACTAAACAAGAAGAAATTAAAATACAAAAATATGAATTAGTGTGTATTATCACATACATCTTAAGCATATTTATTTAACTATATTATTTAAAATAAAAATCAGGTATTTTGTGAACATTTAATGGTTTATTAGAAAGTATAGGCTGTTGGTGACTGTAAAGTCTAAAGCACAAAATGAAAGAAAAACACGTGAGTAAAAATAATTGTGAATGACGTTTATTATAAATGCTGTGATATATTTTCTAGGTGTCATCTTTTGGATTGAGGTCTAATTTATTTTCTCATCATCTACACTGAATGCCCTTGTTTAGATAAAATGCAGACATCAAGCAGAGATAAGCTATTCTCACTTCCCTTTTCTCCCTTTTGTTACTATTTTTTTTCATACTACATAGTTCGATTATATTCTTTACCCTCTCTCAAAGAATTGTAAATATCCAACTTCCATACCCACTTAACTTCTTGTTCAAACTCTTATTTGCTCTCTCTTTGTCTCTTTGAAACAAAAACAAAACAAGCAAAACCAAAAATGTAGAAATAAATAACAAACAAAAATAAGATGAAAATATCAAAAGAGACTAGAACTAAGTACTATTAAAAGATGCTGAGAGGCAGAATGCCAGCACTATTGACTCTGTACCCCACATGGACATTGACCTTTGGTCACATAAGCACAGAGGCCCTAGTAATCTTTATTTTTACCCACATCTCTTGTTCTGTAAAAATATTATATTTATATTTTTGACAGTGACCACTGATGAATTCCTCCCTAATTTGCTGAAACAATGGACAGTGACAAGTCTCTAACATATCAACAGTTCCACTCTCAACAAAAAAATAAACTAGATATAGAAACCAAGTTGATATCACTACCCATAAATATTTGGCAAAATAAGAAAGTAATGTGATACACAGTAATCTAAATTCTACACAAATTTTTGTGATGCTCATGAACATGTACTCAGGACATACCAGGCCAATGTTAAAGATTTATGACTGAACTATACCTAAACTCAAATGCTCACAATAAGTGGATCTAAGCATTTGTATTAAGCAATTTTGCCAAAGGCTTCTTAGGTAAATAACTAAGCTATTAGATAAATTCATACTGTAGACTTTAATTTTTCAGACATTATTTTGCAAAATATATGTAAATATATATTTTATAAATACATAGTTATCTTTCTATAGATGCATGTTTATGTATGTATGTATAGGTGTGCTTTCCAATTTCCATAATTTAACATGAAGTAGACAAATACTTTTGTTCTCTATTTCATAAAATACATTGATCTCATTAATTCTGTTTTCCTGTACTTGTCACTTACAGAACTTTAGTACCAACACTATCAATAAATATATTGTGTTGTTCAAATAATCCCTTATCCCCTGATTAGTCAAGCATGTAAGAAATACATCCACTATCATTGTCTGTTCAGGGCTAGCACTGAAAGTTTTAAAGGTTAATCCAACTAGTCAAACTCATGTATAAGAGGCAAGAAAGAAGAAAACATTTTCTTCATTCTGAGTTGTGACATTTTAAACACACTGACTCTTGTGTTCTCTGTAAATTACCATTTCTGAATCTCAGCAAAAGCACCATTTGAACGATATGTTTTTCTGGAAGCTGTCATGGCGATTGATGACTTTAAAGCAGCATTCATGATTTCTAACTTTTAGAATGTCTTTTCTCATGGATGTGGGACAGTATGAGGGGCACTGGAAGGCTGCTGCACTGGAGTCCTGATTTCTGTTTGCTTTTGACCTCCTATATACTGAGCAGGTCACCACAAAGCCACTCACAGTTATAGCAGGAAGGAAATAAGGTTGAAAACCCTAGGTATTTTTCCTGCTTCTGCAAATGTTAGTAGTTTTATCAGTATTATCACGGAACCCTTATGTCTGAGTGGCTGCTATTTGCAGGCCATAACTAGTGTCTAAGTCAATTTAGAGTTCCCCAAAGCCAAGGTGACTACATGATCACTGATGGACATATCACACCAGGCATAACATTCTTGTATGTTATCACATCTTCTCCTACCTCATATTCTTGCATTATTCCAGTAAAGGGTTATAAATTTCATGTCTCTTTGAAAGGATGATGTACGTGTATGCTTTATTAGTCAGTATGTCACAGCATCCATCTGTTTTTCCTTGCAGCAGTTTACTAGCTGTTACTCCTGTAACCAAAACTGCTGTGTTACAGTGCTTGTGGTGGACATGCCTTGCTATGCTCGCTCCTGGCATTAGCATGTAATTAGCATACAAAAATTTACACAGGGTCTGATATGTCCATCAGTGATCATGTAGTCAACTTGGCATTGGGGAACTCTAAATTGACTCGGTCACCAGTTTACCCTACCAATAGCAGACACACACTGATACAACAGTTCCATGATAATAGTGATAACACTACTAACATTTCCAGAAGCAGGAGAGTAATTAGAAAATTATCCAGGGTTTTAAACCTGATTTCCTTGCTGTTATACCTGTGAGTGGCCTTGGGCAATCTACTAGAGTATACATGAGTTCAAAAGTACACGGAAACCAGGACTCTAGTGCACCAACCTTCTCCAGGGGCCCACACACTGCGGTGAAACTTTTCTGAGATGCCCTTGTCATTGACCCAACCTTGCTTCTTTCATTGGTGCCAGTTATCCCCAGGCAGATCCCTTAGTGTCTTCTAAATTGTGAAACAAGGAGCATAAAAGAATATTCCAGTTCTACCCCATTCTGATTTTTCCACATCGTGTAATAAGACAATTGAATGTCTTTCAGCAACAGGGTCCAATCAGTTCATTCCAACAAGTGTCCAAATGTAGTCTCAACAACCAGAATGGTGTAAGAAGACGTAGAAACATTGCTTCTCACTAAGTCACAATGAGGTAACACATGCCAGGCAGTGACATTTCATTCAATAAACGTATAACTGTTAGTGATGTTTTTCCCATATGCCTGTGCATACTATCTTATTCCTTCTTTTAACTGTAGCTGGTAACCTGTCGTCAGTCTTCCTCTGATGCATCTTAAAACTATTAAGACAGCAGCGATTGGTGTTAGATAACAGAAGCTTTGGTGAGGGTTAGCATGCTTTCCCATTGCCTAATGTGGCCTACTTCATGAAAGTGTAGAATTCCATCCGAAATTTTCATCTATATGGATGCTAAACAAAATCCTCATAATTGTTCAGTATGTCATGAAGAGGTCCCGTTCTCATATCAATGTTTTCTTCCAAAACAGTGATTCTCAACCTTCCTATTGCTCTGACACTTTATTACAGCTTATCATGTTGTGGTGACACCACAACCATGAAATTATTGTGATTGATAATTCATAACTACAAGTTTGCTACTGTTATGCATCTTAATGTAATTATATGTGCTTTCCAATGGTCCTAGGTGACCTCTGTGAAAGGATCATTCAACCCCCACCCTCCGAAAAGGGTCATGACCCGCTGGCTGAGAACCACTGCTCTAAAGCAAACATTCAGATAGAATGTTTGTCAATAGATGTCAATACCTACTTTTCAGACTTATAATCCATTTTTTTTCCTGAGTTGTTTGCTCTGATTCTTTGACACTGCTTCACCAACCTTGCTAGATGTAGGTCATCTATGCCACAGTCAGCTGTCTACTCTGACTTTGGGTTAGCCCTGTACAGCAGAGCTGTTTAACTGCAATGAATGCTTTCGAAAATGGCCTGGAGTTGGGTGAACAGCTTCTTCCCCACAGATAAATTTCTGGGAAAACAAATGATTGCATAATATTTCACATCCTCAGAGAAGAGGCTTACAAAAGGTTATACAGCAGATGCTCCCCTGAACACTTATGCAGCATTCCTAAGCATCCCATGCATAGGACAAAGCAGTACACAATGTACTCTTTGAGGAGGGAACCATTGTCCATACTAGAGTTTCTGTTTGTTCATCTTCATGTCTCTGTGCTTATCCATCCACAGTGATAATTCAGATGATTTTAGTTTTAGGAGGTAGTCATGAGTGAGAGTATACTTAGGATGATTTTGTGTTTCCAAAATCTACCTCTTTAAAAATTTTTATTAGCATATACTAAAAGTGATTATAATGGGTTTCATTTCAACATTTTGTACTTTGATCACAATGACTTTATTGGCTGGTTTCCCCATCCTAAGGATCTCCTGCTTCCTTACTAATCTCCTCCTTCTCCTTAAAATATGTTTTGTTTTTGAGAAGTTTGTAGAACATGTTTTGAATTTATTCATTTATCTCCCCAATTCTTCCAAGATATACCTTACATTCTACTCACCCACCCCTGCTGCTTTTGTTTCCTTTTGTGGCTGTTGTTAAAATTATCAAGACCAATTTGTACTGCCAAAATATTCTTGGTTGTATTGACTTTTATTGGTGCATGATCATCTTCCAACGCTCTAAACTTCTAGAGAAAACTGACTCTGGCTCTCTCTCTCTCTCTCTCTCTCTCTCTCTCTNTAGAGAAAACTGACTCTGGCTCTCTCTCTCTCTCTCTCTCTCTCCATCTGTGTGTGTTTCTCTGTCTCTCATTGTTTTACTCTGTCTCTATCTCTCTCTGTCTCTCTGTTTCTCTCTGTGTGTCTCATTTCTGTCTTTGTCTCTCTATCTCTCAGTAGCTATCAATAAAAATGGTCCTTGGGTAGGGGTACAATTTCCTGCCAAAGTTCCTTTTCCAGATTGGGATTTTTTTTTCTATCTTGGGCAAATACCTATCTTATGCATACTGTCATAAGTAGTACAAGATTATATGTGCAGCTTCTGTGCTGTACAGAGAAGACACTTTCATCATAGCTGTTCCTGTCCTATAGCCCTTACTTTTTTCTGCCCCCACTTCATCAGGGACCCTTGAGCCTTGAAAGGAAGTGGGTATATGTGTTCCATTTACTTGTAATCATTCTACAGTCTCTTATACAGTCTAACTTGCTCAGTAGGTCTATTTATTAATCAACATTTACTACAAAAAGGAGTTTCTTAGATGATAGTTTAGAGATGAACTTATTTAGGAATATAATAATAAGTTATTAGGAGTCTTTTTAGTACTAAGTTCTCTCTAGAGAATAATAGGAATAGGTAGTCATCTATTGTCAATAAATTCTTTTGCTATATATTCTTATTTCAATGATCATACCAGATACATGTTTTCTCTTGCACAGGGGCCTTAAAACTAACCAGAAAGTGACTTATTACTTCCTGATTGTTCCTGACACTATTGCACCAGTGGTTATTCTTGCCAGACAGTCAATGTTGTAACTTGCATGTTTCATCACTGGGTCAAATTGATGACTCCTTTTTCTTCCTGGTACCCTTCATAGCATGATCTAGCACTATGGAATTTATGCAGTCATGATAAAGCTTTAAGGTATGTACCACTCTAATTTCTCCATGTTATATGACTTATGTTTACTGTCTTCACCAATAAGGTCTTATCATTAAGTTTTGGAAGATATCCAGAATATTGCCAATAACCTTTAGTGTTGGGTATCTATAATACTTCACTGAACAACAACTACAAAAGAATCACCCTTCCTATCACTGGACAATTTATTTCTTAGCTTATGGTATCAGGAAGACCCTTTTGCCCCTCCACAAGAAAACTCCATTATAATTCAGGGCCATGAGGAGACAACTTGGATATTTTTCAATACCTGATGTCTCCACTGTCTGATACTAAACTGTCAGTTGTAGTCTAGCTTTTTGTTACATTTTAGAACAAATGCCCATAAGGCCAAGAAACTTCTCCATCCACATTGTATTAGAATAAATATTTGAATATCTCTACTGTAGTATTTGTAACCATTAGAAATAATGTATTCATGTTATATTGATGGTTTTGATAAAAGAACTCAAAGTCAATAGTAATTTTTCAAGCCTTAGAGTGTTTCCTATAGCATTACATATTTTCCTATGCCATTTTGATATATGTATATGTCTATAATACTTACTTTATGGAAACTTACTATCTAATTCCTGAATGAACAATCCCTGTAGAGATTCATCTACTTATTGGTCTACTGGACATGCAGAAAACAATGCAGCTCACTCAGTGCCCAACTCTAGTGAACACAGGGAGCATGATTCTTAATCGTGTTTTTGGGTGTCTTACTCAAAATATATAGTGGTCTAGAGGCACACATAATTAAGTCATAACCACATCCAACCATGTATTCTTCTGGTGTGTCTCTAGGAAGAAGACACTAGACTTTGAAATGAGGGTCCTTATAAAAATAACCATTTCTACTTTTAATATATCTTGGTAATTCAAAACTTTGTGTGCATTATAAGTCATTGCACTGCAATAATAGCAATATGTATGCTACAATTTAATTACATAATTCTGAGTACTGGCAATACTTGGTGAATAGAGTGAGATTTAGTTTCTATACTCAGGAAATAGTATTTTTTGTTTGCTTGTTTTGAGACAGGGTTCTGCTGTGTAGCTTCAGTGCTTATGCTGGAACTAGCTCTTGTAGACCAGGCTGGCCCTGAAGTCACAGAGATCTGCTTGCCTCTGCCTCCCAAGTGCTGGGATTAAAGGTGTGTGTCACCACTGCCCAGCTTCTGGAAATAGTTTTAAGCATTATATTCAACATGTACTGGATTTTTCAGGAGTTTGCTGAACATTTGTTCTCAAAAATATTTCAGTTTAACTGGAAAGTTTGCATAGTTATGTCTTCCTTGTTCAGAACTACTTGAAGTATATGCCTAAAGTTTAGCTTGTGCTAGAAAATGACATTTAAAATTTTTCCCAATAATCTATTAAGATTCATATTAATTTCTTTTATTCCTTTCTCTTTTTTAAAAACTATTTTATTTTATACACCAATCTGAGTATCTACCTCTCCTCCTCCCACTCCTCCACCTTCTTCCCATCTGATACCCCATCCACTCCTCAGAGAGGGTAAGATCTCCCACGGGGAGTCAACAAAGTCTAGCACGTCACCTTGAGGCAAGACCAAGGCCCTCCTGCCTTTTGTCAAAACTGAGCAAGTTTCTCCAGAGGGACTAGGCCCCAAAAAGCCAGTTCATGTACTAGGGATAAATCCTGATCCTACTACACCAGTGGCCTCACTTACTGCCCTAGCCACACAAGTGTCACCCACATTCAGAGGCCTTGTTTGGTCCTACGCAGGTTCCCCGGCTGTCAGTCTGGAGTCAGTGAGCTCCCACTAGCTTGGGTCAGCTATGATCCAAGAGAGCACACATAGTTTGATTTAATACAGGAAATAAGCTTTGCCTTGGAGTTTACACATCCCCCAAAATCTGTTAATCTGCTTCACAGTGTTCTTGGGTCTTGTTTGTGTTTTGTTTCTCTCCCAATTAGAAATTACATTTAATGCAGTCAGATGCACGTGACATTTTGCTCATCAGTATAAACCCAAAACTTGCCAAAGTGGCTGAGTAAGTGGACAAGAAAAAATGTATCAGTTAAGTGTCCAATAATAGCTCTCTGGAGTGACCTATAAATTGGGGAATCAGAAGTTACTATTGACTTTTGAAAATGCATTATTCACTTAATGTGATAAGGTTAAGTTATTTTTCATTCTCCCAGTATGACTATGAACTATATTTGAAAACAATTGTTAAACAAGTTGTGCTAACCAGAATTAAAATTTACACAAACAGTCCTAAAAGGTTTGCTTTGCTTATTTTGATCTTTACAATTTTTAAATTTTATTTGTGCAATTAAGAGAAGTAAGTGGTTCTGAGTAGTAAATTTGGAAAAATCTTTTTAAAGATGGGAGTAAATGAGTTTCTCAATGGAGCACATGCATAGCTGTAATGGCTAATTTGACTTACCCATCTCCCTTTATGGTGTCTAGGCACACAATAGTATATAGTAATATAAGTTATCATACATATCTGTGGTGAAGTGGTTTCTGTGTTTTACATGGTTGGATTTTTATTCTTGTCTTTCATGCGCATTGCTCATGATTGTGGCAAAGATTTTCATATAGAAGCAGCAGTTCCAGCGGGGGTGAACTAGCATTCTAGTGTCTCAAGAATTTCAGGCAAAACTTAGTAACAATGCCCCTCTTCCATCATGTCTTTCTTGTAGAGTTATAGAGTTTTTATCTATTAATCACTATACCAAAGGCCTCCAAAACATAAATATTTGTAGATATGCCAGTTATAAAGAACAATGAGAAATGCTTAGAAAACTTTAAAGGGAAAAGGGTTTAATTTCTACTTGTGGCTGGCATAGGCAGTGTGATTCATGCTAATTATTTCTGTCTTAATTATAGTGAGTTAAAGCACATATCATATTTTACTTTCTGACCCAATATGAATCTCCACGAACAGGAAGAGAAAGGAAGTGGTTGAAATTCCAGGAAAGGTTCAGTAGTGATTGAGTGCCATTGATTTTACTGCTTAAATAGTCCCAATTAAGGTTGAGATCTTGTCAATAATAATGTGCTCAAGTTCACTTAGCAAATTAGTAATGGGACTTTTTTTCCATTTCTACTAAAGTACCATCCTATTTTAAGGACATTAAATGAATGTGTATTCAGTGACAGAAAGGAGACTAGAAATGTTTTAGGGACTGAACATCTCTCTCTTTTTCATATATGTCCTGAGCCACAAGAAGACAAAGGGACTATATTATATAATTTGAATGAGATGAATTTGAAACTAGACCAAATAAGCCTTGTTAGACAATAGTGAGGAAATATCATGGGGGGGGGTATGTGCCCAAGATGAATTTAAGGAGAAATTTAGGGAGGCATGACAGGAGACATTTGGATGTTTCTAACATCACAGTTTCTGTGCTGTTTAGAAGTTTAATGGCATTTAGGCACTGGGCAGTGTCATAGTATTTGTACTGTTTATCACTTCACAGTGACAGCTGTCCTATATAAGAGTGTGAGCCTTGCTTAAAGAATCTTGGATTTTCCTTATTCTTTGTAGGATAGATCACAATCTCACCCTGCTTTTAGAAGGTGACCCATACTGACTTGCTATGATTCTAATGAAATTGTGAATTGCCTTATTTGCAATCCAACCTCTTAATGATGACTGTTTTGGTATATTTGTATACTGTGTGAAGTATTGCTCTGACTAGTGTAAGAAAAGGTTGAACAGGCATGAGCTGGGCAGAACTCCTGGTCAAACGACAGGAACTCGGGATGAATCTAGGTGCATAAGGGAAATAAAAACAAGACATCAAGGGAGTCGGATATGCATAATGAAAGAAAGGTAAAAAGTCATGAGGATAAGCATAGTTTAATAAAAACAGGTTTTAAGAACTATTTAAGAACACGACTAAGCTATAGTCTAAGCTTTCAGAATTGATAAGAAGTCTCTGTGTTATTATTTAGGAGCTGACTGGCAAGATAGAAAAAGACTAGTTACCTACATCTCTATGCTAGTGATAGATTACCTACATTTCTGTTAGTGATACATTTGTATTTCAGGGAAAAATAAAATGTCAACAAAATTGGCTTGTAGATAACATGTCTGAAGTGTCTATTTTATTGTTAATGAAGGATCCCACAAAGACATAATACATTCAAAGTTACAAATTAAACATTGGTTAAAACAAGACAAATTAAAAAATACACCTCAAAATTAGATTGGAGGTCTGGAAGATTAACACTCTCTTCTATAGACAAGTTGGCACTTCAGGAGCCTGAGATTAGAGAGAACCTTACGTGAATCTTTCTTCAGGCACTGGAGTAAGTCATATAAAGCAAAAAAGCGAGTGTCTTCATCATGTGACTGCAAGGATGCCAGTCCATTCCAGGTAGGATATATATAATCCGAGAATCCATGATGAATCTAAACACCAAAAGAGATTCATTTATCATCACTATTGTTTGCTTGGTGGTATTTATTTGAAATGTGGAGTGACTCTTTGCATGAAGTTAGAAATGTAAAGTCTTAGGCAAAGGTATGAATTTTTCATGTATATGACTCAGTATGAAAATTATACAAGAGAAACTCTTGGATATATTTCCTGTATGCAGTAGATATCATATTAAATATAGTCTAACATACAAGGCAGATAGAGAAGCAAGAAGGTGCTTCCTGCCTGTACTCATGGACTTTACCATGGGACAATACTAGTTCTCTCATGAGGGAATTTAAACATGTCCTCAGCAATGGCCCAGACATTGTTTCCCTGATCCTGAAGGGAACCACTGCCCTTCAGTACTTTTCTGCTAAATCTATTGTCCGCAAAATACATGGAGTTAACAACCACTGGTTATTAATAACACTTAATATCAATGGACTCAATTCACCTAAAAAAACGACACAGGTTAAGAGAATGGATATGAAATCAGGATCCAACATTCTGCTGTTTACAAGAAACACACCTCAGACTCAAAGACAGACACTACCTCAGAGTAAAGAGTTGGGAAAAGGTTTTCCAATCAAATGGACCAAAGAAACTAGCGGGAGTGGCTATACTAATATCTAACGAAATTGATTTCAAACTAAAATCAATCAGAAGAGATGGAGATGGACACATTATACNAATAAATAACTTTTTTAAAGAAAAAGTACTATCTGTGGTTGAAGAAAATTTGGAATGAGTGATAGTTTGTGTCTTCAAACATTTACCAACATGGGAGTTGAGGCAGCTATCTACACCTATTAGTCAGCCCATGTGCCCAGGTACCAACAGAACCCTACGGTGGGTGTGTCAATCCAGCGTGCAAACAGAAACAGAGCGCCATCTACTGTTATACAGCTAAATAGACACCGACTCTTCCTCTGCCTTATCTGGGGATGAGGTTCTTTTCTGTCCTGATGACTGCAGGAAACACAGGTCTTCAGGGGTGTGAAGATGTCGTCTTCTGAGTTCTACAGCTCTCTTTGTCACCTCAGACGCCTGACTCTGTTTTGCATTCTGCTTGCTGGGGCTGTTTGTGTTCCTGGAATCAAATCCCACTACAGCAGCACAATCTAGACAGTATATGCCACCTGGTGGCCTTTCTCTGAGAAAATCTCTCCTAAATAGGACTAAAAATTTCAAAACATGAGATGTTTTTATGTTTTCTAAATATAATAAATACCAAAGAAAATTCAACCGATTATTTTTTAGCGTGTTATAAATGCAGTCGATGCCCACAAATTCCACTCCTTTCTTTGGGACAACATCTACCTTAACATCATAAGGAATCCATTTTTCACCCCAGACTATCTGAGAAGAGGGGAGAAAAATCGGAAGATAGAGTAACGGGAAATGAACTTAATTACAGTACACTGTACAATTAATATATGCTAATAAAAACGGTGGCGGGATCTTTCAAACCCCAGATTTTAAAGAACTTCCAGTCTTGTGGGAAGGAATCCATTCCTGGGAGTAGCAAGCAGATGGCAATTCATTCCTCTCCATCCAGACCTCTTCTCCCAGATGCTCCCAAGTGTGAGCTGAAGACCAGTGTCCGAGACAACAGATCGGTATCCTGTAGGTTACGTGCTGGGAAATGAGAGAGAATGCATTACACAGAGAGAATTCAGAGAGAACGGGCAGGACTGCAGTTTCCTCCGCCTGCCCCTTGGCTGACAGTGGCTTCTAGCACCTCTGACCTCTTTCCTCGCAGTCCCCGCCCAGTCTCCGCCCTCCCCTTGCTCCACCCTCTTCCTTCTAGACACGCTTCTGAAAGGAAACTGAAAGTGAAATTTAGGGATCAGACTTGTGCAGCGAAGCTGAGAGCGGTGGTCAATGCTGAGGATCCTGGTAAGGTGAGTGAGGCTGGGATCCCGGGCCCACGTGGGACGGCTCTCTCCTC
>LOEQ01008343.1:18377-51270 GCA_001685075.1 Bramus lutescens
AAAACTGATTGGCCCATTAGCTCAGGCTTCTCTTATAACTTACATTAACCCATTATTCTGATCTATGTTAGCCATGTGGCTCAATACCTTTAACAGCAGAGCAGATCACATGTTGCTTTTTCGGAGTGTGGGCAGGAGTGGGAGGAATGGGCTTCCAATCCTTTCCAGTATTCTCCTGTTCTCATGGCCCCGCCTCTACTTACTGTCTGCTTGACCCACCTATATTTCCTGCCTGGCCAATCAGCGTTTTATTAAAATACATGATTGACAGAATACAGACAATTCTCCCACACCAGGAGAATCTGAGCAAAGAGGAGCAGAGAGTTTGGTCTGGTTTTGGCATGAGGGCCTGGGTGATTTTCTTCTAGGGCTATGCAGAGTTGGGGTTTCAGGATAGCACAGACTGTTAGAGCTGCTTGTTTTTTGGAAGGCTAGGGCTCCAGCTTTGAAGGATTGATTTAGGAATTCTTTTCTAGAACACCACAGAATTTCATGTTTTTAGAACTTTAGTTATTTTGTGTGTAAGTATGTATACGTATGTAAGTATACACACCACAGCAGGTTCTCCTTCCACCACGTGGGACCTGGGGCTCAAACTTAGGCCATCAGGCAATAGGCACCCTTACCTGCTAAGCCATCTTAATGGCCTTAGATGTATACTTTTTTAAATCCTTTTTAATGACACCTCCATCTTGGAGCTCAGTGGCAGTACTGTTCCAAATAGAACACACATATCTAAAGATTCAAAGCCAGCAAACACAAATGAGAGAAAACATGCAACCTTGTCCTCCTGGGTCTGGGTTACCTCGCTCAGGATTGTTTCCAGCTCCATCTGTTTACCTGCGAATTTCATAATCTCTTTTTTTTCTCAACAGCTGAATAATATTGCATTGTGTAAATGTTCCACATCTCCAGCATCCATTCATTGGTCGATGGAGATCTAGGTTGTCTCCATTTCCTGGCTATTGTGAATGGAGCAGCTATAAACACGAACCAACAAGTTTCTCTGTGTAGGACATAGAGTCTGCTGGGTATATGCCCATGAGGGGCTTGGCTGAGTCATGTGGCAGGTCCATTTACAGCTTTCTGAGGAACCTCCACACCAATTTCCATAGTGGCTGCACCAGTTGGCACTCCTGTCTGCAGTGAACAAGTGTTTCTCTTTCCCCATATTCTCGCCAGCATTTGTCATCCTTTGTTGTTTTCTCTTTTTCAATTTTAACCAATCTGATTGGGGAAATCTCGCTGTAGTCTGAGTTTGCTAAAGGTATTGAACATATTAAAACATGTTTCTCAGCCATTTGTGTTTTGATCTCTTAAGAATTCTCTGTTTAGTTCCTTATTCCATTTTTAAATTGGGATATTTGTTTTCTTGATATTTAGAGAGTTTTTTGTTTGTTCATTCTTTGTTTTTTTCCAGATATTTCAAAATTGTATAAATTCTAAAATAATAAATAAAAATACTTTAATGGAATGAATTAATTTTTCAAATTGGTGTTTAAGAATGTAAATAAGATTCCCTTTTCTGTCACTTAAAATGTATTCATTACAAGTTTTGTTTTGTTTGTTTTGATACAGGTTCTCTACATAGCCCTGGTTGTCCTAGAACTCACTATTTAGAGTAGACTAGACTGGAACTCACAGAGATCCACGTGTCTCTGCCTCCCGAGCACTGCCATTAAAAGTGCACACCACCATACCCAGCTGATTATAAGGTTTCTAATAATAACTTTCTTTTCTTTCTTTCCTTCGTTCCTTCCTAGAAAGAAAGAAAGAAAGAAAGAAAGAAAGAAAGAAAGAAAGAATCTTTCTTTCTTTCGTTTGTTTTTTTCGAGACAAGGTTTCTCTGCAGCTTTGGTGCCTGTCCTGGAACTTGCTCTTGTAGACCTTGAACTCACAGAGATCCGCCTGCCTCTGCCTCCCGAGTGCTGGGATTAAAGGCATGTGTCACCACTGCCAGGCTTAGGTTTCTAATAATAACATTCTTATGGAATACTTAAAATAAGATTTATTTCTTCTAAACTGTTTAGAAATGACTTTCATTAACATGTTGTACATAACGCTCATGTGTCCATCAACATCATCTAGAAAACAAAGTAAAAGGATTGGTAATATTATTATACAGTTACTACTATTTTTATCTGTATGGGTGTTTGCCTGAATGTGTGCCAGTGTACCATATGCCTGCAGTGTTCATGGAGGTCAGAAGAGGCCCATGGATCTCTTGGACTACAGTTACAGACAACCCTGGTCCACCATGGTCGTGCTGGGAATAGAACCCAGGTCCTTTGGAAGAGCAGCTGGTGCTCCTAACTCTAAGCCATCTCTCTAGCCCTTACCATTGCTGTTATAAATCATATAGTGTACAATGTTTCATATAATACATTCTTGAAGAATCTCATGGTTGTCGTTGAATGTCATCATTCCATGAAAGGCAGCCAAGCTGTAGGAAAAGAATTACAGATCCAGCCAGGAAGCTTCACCGTGAGTTAACAACTTGTACTTGAAACCCCAATAAAGATCTAGCTTGGGCTAACTAGACAGTTTCTTTCTTTTTTTTTTTAAATTTTTATTTATTTATTTATTTATTTATTTATTTATTTATTTATTTANTGTGAGCCACCATGTGGTTCCCGGGAATTGAACTCAGGACCTTTGGAAGAGCAGGCAATGCTCTTAACCACTGAGCCATCTCTCCAGCCTGACAGTTTCTTTCTTAAACAATGTTTATCTGTGTGGGTGTGGGCATCCTTCCTTCATGTGAACCAGGAACAGACAAGCACAGCATAGCTTCTCATGGTTTCTTATTTCCCGTGCATGTGTGCAAGAAAGAAGACTCTTGTTTGGCTAACTCTGTCAGATTTTATCCCATCCTGTCGAAGAGTCAATTAATACAGGAAAGCACCATAAACATACACCCACGCTGTCAGTGAGCCGGAAGGCCTACCCCACCACACTTGTAGGAATGTCTTTTTCACAGCCCTAAAATTATAATGAGAGGTAATCTCCCCCACAGGTCAGTGAGCAAGACGTCACCTACCCTCCAGCCATCCGTAAAACTTGGCCTGAAGACCTGGTTGGCACAAAACGCCAGATGCTTATGCTTGATCTAGGACGACCTAGAAAGGAACAGTGTATTCTCTAATTATCTTAGCTAGGACAGTGACGCCTCACCAAGCTGCTCTGGATTGACAGATACGTGGCAGTAGCCAGGAGCCAGGCAGTACCATGTGCAAAAGCAGGGACAGTTCTGCAAAGTCCCCGACTTGCTGTCTGTCATGGTCCTCAAATCCTTAGCTCCTGGCCTTTGCTATTGGGCCTTGTGTGCATGGCTGGGGAGAACAGCTATCAGCACGATGCTGCTGAAGCATCAGTCCTTGGCCAAAAACATTTTCTTTCCACAGTTTCCCGGTTTCTAAAATTCTCACCCTGCAGTGTTTTGGCTGTGTTGTTTATAGAGTATGGTGGCAAGGGCACAGCTGTGTCACCGCAGAGGTGACCACATGCTTCTGCAGTCTGGGTGGGCCATGAGTTCAGTGACCCAGGCTAACTCACTGAGCCCCTCACTGCCACTCGGTTGCCACAGACCGTCCCAGAGCTGGTCCTGCCAAGGCCACCAAGCATCTGAGGAGGCAGATGCTAGACCTATCTGCTCTTCTCCTGGGTAGAGTGGTATCTGTGTGGCTTGGCTGGGGAACTCAACATCACCCCACACTCTTCCCTGGAAAAGTAAGACCTGTTTCTTTTCCCTGTGTGGGACCGTTGATGTAATTCCCCACAGGGAATCAGCCCTTCTGAGCAAAGACGGGAGGCTGATAATGTTGACGGTCTCTGTGTTCCTAGCCAGAGAAGGCCAGGAACCTGTCTTTGCTGGTGGTAGTATATTGCAGCAGGAAGATCTCCTCTTATGCTTTATGATGATGAGACAAACCCCCAAGAAAGGGATGGGGGGCTCATCAAAGGGCTTCAACTTGGTTAGATTCTCGTTCCCTCGCAGGTAACTGGTGGTTTACACATGCCGCTGTGGATACAGAAACGGGGTTTCCCTCTGATTGAATGTGGAGGTTAAAGAGGCTTGCTTGTCTCACAGCAGTGGCCCTCAACCAGGGCCACTCTCCAGGAGACATGTGGGAATATTTGAAAGGGTCTTGTCCTGAAAGACCCCCGGAGGGTATCTTCCTTCTGGGGAGACCCTTCCCAAGGAANGTCCTTGCTGGCATCTAGTGAGTAGAGGGATGAGGCTACCAGTCTGCAGGGATATTTCATTTGTATCTTAATAAATAAAGCTTGCCTGGAGATCAGAGAGTAAAACAGTTCCACTGGTCAGCCTTACAGACCAGGCAGTGGTGACACACACCTTTAATCCCAGTAGCCACACTAGTTTGCCATAGAAACGTGGCAGTAGTGGTGCATGCATTTAATCCCAGCACTAGAAAGGAATATAAGACAGGAGAAGGCAGCTCTCACACAGTCTCATTCTGAGATTCCTGGAGGCAGGATCGCCATTTCAGACTAAGGTAAGAGCCAGTGGCTGGCTGTTTTGCTTTTCTGCCCTTCAGGTTGAACCCCAAAATCTGTCTCTGGGTTTTTATTAATCGTGCTACAATGTTAAGGCCATGTAAGCCTAAGGCTGAGATGCCCCAAGTGTGGTCAAACAGGCAACATCACTGTTACCTGGAAGCGTTTAACAAACATATCCTTAAACCTAATTGGAGCGTCTGGGGATGGAAGCCAGAGCTAACGGCGTGACAGTTTATGTCTGGGTTTGGTTTTGTTGAGACAGGGCTTCATGGAACTCACTGTTCTAGTTTGCAAAAGATGCTGTAATATAAAACACCATGATCAAAAGCAGCTTGGGGAGGAAAGGGTTTATTTCTTCTTACAAATCTTGGCCACACCCCATCCCTGAGGGAAGTCAGGGCAGGAACTCTGAACTCAAGACAGGAACCTGGAGTGGGATCTGCAGCAGAATCCATGGAGGATTGGCTCTTACTGGCTTGTCGTCGTTGGCCCTCTCAGCTTACTGTTTCAAACCTCCCAGGACAACCTTTCCAGGGGTGGTACTGTTACACTAAGCAGGCTGGGCCCTCCCATATCAATCATTAATCAAGAAAATGTCCTACAGGGACGCTTACAGGCTAATCTGATGGAAGCATTTTCTCAACTGAGGTTCCCGCTTCCCAGATGACCCTAGATTGGGTCAAGTTGACAGAACACCAAACAGAACTCCAAGGTTGGCCTTGAAATTTCTGTGTTGCCAAGGTTCATCCGACCTTGAATTACTGATTGTCCTGTTTCCACCTCCCAAAAGTCGAGATGACTGGCATTGGACACTGTTCTTGGCTACAGATCTGTTTTAATAAGCTCTCCAGGGGCTCATAACATTTGAGAGCCACTTAATTAAGGAAGGGGAGACAGCTGTCATCATAAACTAAGAAAAATACTGTCTGCATAGAGTTCCAGGACGGCTGGGGCTACACAAAGAAACCCTGTTTCAGAAAACAAAACCAACCAAACAAATAAATAAAATAAAATAAAGCTAAGAAAAATACTGATGGTTTTTAAAAGTAATTTGCCAATAGTCATTAAGCCTCAGGAAATTTATTATAAATACAACCTCTTGGGGGCTCAGAGAGATGGCTCAGTGGTCAAAAGTATGTAGTGCTCTTCCAGAGGACCCGAATCCAGCGCCTACACTCACAGAGTGCTCTTCTAGAGGACCTGAATCCAGCACCTACACTCACAGAGTGCTCTTCTAGAGGACCCGAATCCAGCTTAGCAATGTTGGGAGACATAGGCTCATGAAAGCTAGGCGAGCATGTCACCATTGAGCCACATCCCCAGGCCTCCTTTGTGTATGTGTACACACATATGCTACAGTGTGCATACAGAAGTCTGAGGACAACTTGGGGGGAGCGGGTTTCTCCCTTTGTATGGTGGTCTGAGTAAGAATGGCCCCATTAGGCTCATATATTTGAATGCTTAGTCATCAGGGAATGGCGCGATTTGAAAAAGGATTAGGAGGTGTGGCCTTGTTGGAGAAGTGTGTTACTGAGGTGGGCTTTGGGGTTTTAAAAAGCCAGTTCCAAGCCCAGAGTCTCTATCTTCCTGCTGCCTGTGGATCGGGATGTAGAATTCTCAGCTACCTCTGCAGCACCATGTCTGTCTAACTGCCGCCATGCTCCCTGCCATGATGGTAACAGACCAAACCTCCAAACTGTAAGCCAGCCCCAATTAAATGCTTTCTTTTATGAGAGTTGCCATGGTCATGGTGTCTGTTCACAGCAATGGAACATCACTGACTAAGACACTGCATCATATGGGTCCTGGAGATTGACCTCAGGTCATCAGGCCTGGTACCAAGTCTCTTTAGCCTTTGAACCATCTCTCCAGCATTTTATTTTATGAGAGGTCCTCATTAAGTTGCCCAGGTACAGATGCGATCTATAACACCCAGTACTTGGGAGGCAGAAATAAGAGAATCAGAATTTCAGGGTTGTTTTTGGCTACATAGAAAATTGAAACCCAAGGCTGGCAAGATGGCTCGGCAGTTAAGAACACTGGCTGCTCTACCAAGGGTCTTGAGTTTAATTCCCAGCAACTACATGGTGGCTCATAGCCATCTGTAATGAGATCTGGTGCCCTCTTCTGGCCTGCAGGTATACACACAGGCAAAACACCATACATAATACATGAATCTTTTTCATTTAAAAAAAAAATGAAACCCAAGAGGCTCAACTTAAACACATAAAATTTATAAATTTCAAGGAGTACTATTATTCTCCCAAGAACCAAATTGCTATAGTTTAGATCTTATTGTTTGCTTGATTGCTTATTTTCTTTCTGGGACAGAGCCTTGTTGTATAGTCCAGGCTGACCTTCCCAAGATCTTCCTGTCTCCCTTTCATGGGTGTTGGGATTCCAGTCATGGTTCACTAGTATATCTGATTATAGGTTAGCTCTCAATGTTACCTAGGGTCTGTAAAGACTTGCTGACTGAAAGAAGATAGTGAAACCTACAGGAGTTGGAACCCAGAAGGGAGTTCAGTCATTGTGGGTTTGCGTTTGAGGGGAAGCTGGCCCTGCCCCCTCTCTCCCATAAAGTGAACAGGCCTCTTCAGCCAGGGAATGGCCAGGACCCACTGTGCCACCACTGGCTTAGAAACCCCAGGGCCAAGTAACTGAACTTTCTTCTTTGGGCTGACTATCATTAGCAAAGCTATTTTTTTCTCAGTGACAGAAAGCTGATTTGACCACTATTCCTAGCTTTTATATCTAGTTTTTTTGAGTCAGGGTCTTATGTAGCTCAGGCTTGCTCAAGTTGACTCACTATGTACCTGGGAATTTCCCTGAACTTCTTGGTCCCACCTCTGAAGTACTGGAATCCCAGGCACAAACCACCATGCCTAGCTCAGAAAGAGATTACAAGTATGATTTTACTAAAGAAAACAAGTGAGACCTGAGCCTGGCAGCACGGCCCTAAAATCCCAGCTACTTAGGAGGCTGAGGTAGAAGGGCTGCAGGTTCAAGCCCCAGGTCCTCAGATTCCCATCCCTCTCATACCTGCTGGGTTTCATGCAGTGGCTTCAAGGAGCTCCTGGGTGGCACAGCTAGAAAACAAAAAGGATTCAAGAGAACTGAGCACATAATGTTGTGATTTGTTACTCAGCCCTTCTTGGGACTCCCAGAAATGCTGCCCTTAGCTAAGAATGAGGGGTGTACAGCCCTCACTGCACTATGAGGTAAACTATAGGAGGGGAGGGGGAGGGCAAAGGGGGTGGAAGTAAAACGGCAGAGGGAAAGAGGGGGACAGGAGAGGCAGGGAGGGCGTGAGCCATTTGTTGCCAGTCTTTTTGGAGTCGATGAGCCTGTGCACAGCCAGCATGGAGTGCTGTCTTTTCTCATCTGAGAAGGTCCTTGTTAAAGGTGATGAGAGCGGAATCAGCTAGAGACTCAAAGATTACTGACAAAAGTAGCTGCAGCCAGTAGTTCTTGGCAAGGTCTCTCAGGTTCCCTGTGTACCAGCTTAGTCTAGGCAGGGAGGCCTATCTTGACTACATCACTCAAAGGCATTTGGGACTGGTGCCAAGAGCCTTTGATCCCAGTAGTCAGCAGGGTGAGGTAGTAGAATCCAAAGTTCCAGAGAAGCCTAGGCTACGCAGTAACTTCCAAAACAGGCTGAGCTACTCTGAAAGATCCTGCTTCTTAGAGACAGTCTAGATGCCCATCAGCAGAAGAATGAATAAAGAAAATGCAGCATAAGCACAAAATGGAAATGATGTTTAGCCATAAAGAAAAATGAGCTGGGTGTGGTGGCACATGCCGTTAATCTCAGCACTCAGGTTACAGCGCAGACAGATCTCTGTGAGTTCGAGGCCAGCCTAGTCTAGTCTGCTTAGCTACAGGACAGCTAGGGCTGTATAAAGAGACTATCAAAAGAAAAAGAAAAAAAGGATGAAATCCTGATACTACAGAAAATGGACAAAAATCATATGAAATAGAATAATCAGATTTATAAAGACAAATGCCACCTCCCCCCATTTTTCTGAGATAGGGTCTCACTACGTATCCCTGGCTGGAATGAAAGAGGTATGCCACCATGCTCCGCCTCACATATTTTCTCTTACATTCAGAGCCAAGATTTGAATTTATATATATGATCCAGAGGTAGAGGCAGGTGGATCTCTGTAAGCTACAGGCCAGCTTGTTCTACATAGTGAATTCCAGGGCAGTCAGCCTACACAATGAGATCTCTTCTCAATGCAAAAGCTGGATGTCTGCACTTGTGTGTGTGTATACACCCACCATCCCCCCCATGCACATTTTAAGGGCTGGAGATGTGGATCAGCAGTAGAGAGCCTGCCTAGCATGTGCAAGGCCGCAGCAGCACCAAGAGAAGAAGACATTTTTGGTTATAAGTAGTTAGCAGGGAAAAGAAGAACCAGAGCTGGTGACTCTTAGCTGAAAGCACAGCTCTCGGGAAGCTGAAACCAAAGGTTTGCTGTGTTTTGAGGTCACTGGGCTACACAGTGAGTTCCAACCTGCACTAGAAAGAGACCCTGTTTCTAAAAAACAAATTATATTTCAACTGAGGCATTCCTATAGCATATATCCTTTTAATTGACAGATAAAATTATATGTGTATCACAATGTTTTGAAGTGTATATACACAGTGGGATGACTTAATCTAGCTAAGTCATGTATGTACTCCCTCACACAGGTCTTATTTGTGGTGAGGACATTTTATACTACCTCAGCATCTCCCAGGGATACAAAACATCATTAGCTGTAGTCAGCATGCTGCATGGTAAATCCTTTCCTTGCCTGATTCTTCCTATCTAACTGAAATGTCTTCACTGTCGACTCTGAATGCCAACACCACTCCCAGCCTCTGCTAACCACCATACTGTCTTCCATGGGATAACTATGTGGGTTATACATATGAGATCATGTGATATTTGTCTTTGAATGCTTGACTTATTTGTCTTAATGTAATATCTTCCAGCTATATCAATGTGGTTGCAAATGACAGAATTGTTTTTAATGGTACTATTGCACTGTATATATGTACTTTTTAAAAACCCATTCATCCATTGATGGACACTTAGGTTGTTCCCGTTGCTTGGTTATTGTGAAGAGGGCTAGGATAACATTGAAGTACATAGTCTTTTTGAAATAAATATGAATTTCATCTCCTTTGCATAAATAACTATAGTACAATTATTGGATGATATGGTTGTTCTGGAAGTTTTGTGGAACCTCAGCACAGTTTTCTGTACTTGTTGAACTAATTTAATTCCTACTTATGCTGTGTTGTGCAAGGGTTCCATTTCCCCCGCAACCTTGTCAATATCTGCCATGTGACTTCCTGAAGAGACTATTGTTGTGTGATATTTTGATCACATTCTGATACTCCTGAGACTGACAATAAAGTTTGCTTTGAATCAGAGGGCAGAACTAGCTAGTAGCTGGCCAAAATTAATCATACAGGTTTTAGAGGACTAAGAACAGATAGAGAGACACAGGAAGTAATAGGGTAGAACTTAGGGAGGGTGAAGAAAGGAACAATAGCTGCAGAGACATTGGATAGAAGGAAAAAATGCTAAATTAAATAAGCCTGTATGCTTTAAAGAGGTGTTGACCTCATAATGGAAACCAGGGCATGGAATACACTGGGGAAGAGGTTTTGCCTTTGTTTCCAAAGGGGAAGAAAAGCTATGGATACCATCAAAATTGATAAAGATTAGATTTGAACAGGAGAGACCTCTTAATTAGAAGAGGTGATAGTTCATCAAACAGTGTGGCCATTCAATCTAAAGTAACTTATAAGACAAACTTAATGCCTTTCATTTGATCAGCTATAACTTGCCAAAAAGGGAAACTCCCAAAGTTAGGGTTGGGGCAGGGCTTTGTTTTTGTCTTTCCAGGAGAATGAAAGCATACAACTAAAAAAAAATCTAAAGACCACTAGACAAATGAGACATCCTAAGAAAAAGGTCAAATCATCCAGAGAAAATGTCCCAAGAAAAAGAATAAATTGACCTAATGATATAGCACATTTCCAACAGGATAAAACTGCCTGAAATCTTCCCAAATGTTTGTTTCTGCTCTTCTCTGCAGACATATAAGGCAAATGGTGTCTTTGTGGTCCTAGTTCAATTAAAAATTAAAGCTGTCTTTGAAGTTGGAGTGTGGTTCTCTCCTTTTCTAAACCCAAGCATGCTTGTTAAGGGAAAATCCAAAATCCCTGTCTCATGTCAGAAGATCCACCTGATATGGCACAGAAGAAAAACCAAAATTAAGAGCCTATTCTATTGCCACTAATCTCGTAATTTTTTGGCATTATTTTGACTCTTTAAAAAAATTTTTCTTAAGCTATATTATAAGATTTATAAGATTAATGTATATATTTAAATTTCTGTTTAAATGGTCATATAGAGTACTAATTCTAGAAAAAGTCTTCATCTAGCTTTCTGTACATGATTTTGGGCCTGAGTCTGAATCAGATAACTAGGAATTAAGTTTGTGTACTCCAGATGTACTTAACAAACTGTGATCCTTTAACCTTTCTGAGATACATTGCATATGACATTTAAAATGTTTAAGTATTTTGCAGTGAACTGTGACCATTCCTAACCATGACCTTTGACATCTTTAAAGGATGATGGGGTCCCACAACAACGATTCCACCTAGATATTATGTTAAGGCCACTAAGCTGACAAACACCACCCAAAGATCAGTTTTGGATTATAAACTGCCCAGGCAATTCCAAGGTGGCTAGCTGAGATGGTCCAGATTCATGCAATTCTCCAGCCAGGACTTTTCCCATTACATAGTGACTGGCAATAAATGATAGTTAGCCCTCCCAGGAGTTGGCCCTAACTCAATTTTCTCAGGGTTCCCTAGAGATGCCATTGTCTACCCCCAGACAACAGGAGGCACTCTAGAGAATGTGACACCCACATTCCCAAGAGGTTCCATGGGTAGTTTTGGTCATTCAGTGGGTTATGGATATTTGTCATCATGGAGGGGGGTTGGTTACAAGTCATTATTGGTAATGGTCAGGAAAAAAGTTGAACAAAGGAGATTAGATTCAGGGATCTCATTTTGAAAAGAAAAGGGAGGTCCACAGAAATAATAGGGCAAAAGGGTAGATTGTTGAATTTACCTTTAAACTAGTTGGGATGAGGGACAGACATGCCATCAGACAGACCTTAGGAAGGGAGAAGAGAGRGGGGGGGCAGTGATTGGCCACCCCAGAGAAAAGCCAGAGAGAGCAGGAGTGGGCAGAGTGTGTCTCTTAGAGGGTCCTTTGCACCTACGTACAGACTACAGAGTGACACAGCAACCAAAGGACCCTGGGCTGGCCAGGGTATTGCCTGAGGAGTGCATCCTGCCAGTAACGGGCCAGCATACTGCCTGAATCCTAACACTCCCCACCCCATCCCCAGCCTTCCACCTACACACTGATTATTTGTTTCTTTTAAATACTCCATGCTTGTTCTTTCTCATCCTGACTTTTTCTTCATCATAGTTTTGTTCTTTAGGAACATTCTTCTCTCCCTTCTGGTATTTGTGGTATTTCAGATCTCAGCTTTAGAGTTTTCCCTCCAGGAACCTCCTCTGGCTTGTCAAATAGGAGTTGACTGTTCCTCCCAGGAGACCTACCTTACTTTTTTCTACGTATCCCTTTAAATTCTTTTGCTCTCTCTTCATTTCCCACAAAACAGTAGCTGTCTTAAGGGCAAGGACCAGGTATATGTTTTGCATTCTTCTACCAAGATCCCACTTCAGTGACTCAGGTTGACATGCTGCTGTGGTCAGGAATGGGAGAGGAGTCCCTCCCCAGATAGCCTTCTTTGCCTACCTACACTTGACTCAGCAAATACACTCAAACATGACTATCACCTGCTATCAGTGGAGCAAAAATCTGCAGCCTTTTGCCATTATCACCTCTGTCTGAGAAACAATTTGTCTACTTTATCTCTCATGTGTTTTGATGTCATTTTTCCATCATGAGGCTTGCTTTTCCTATGGTGCTTCCTGGAGCAAAGTTCTGAAGTCTAGATAATGTGGCTTACCTGGTTTATCTGTAGCCTGCTTCTTACTATCCTCATCTACTACTTTCTGGGTACCAGAAAAGAAAACTGACTGAAGTAGTCATCACAGCAGAATCTTAAGTTTGTATAGTGCATGTCCCAGCACTCAAAAGGCTGGTAGAATGACTTGAATCTGTCCTGGGGCATTCTGTCTCCAAACAGAAAAGGGAAATTAACAGTAAATCTTAGATCAACAAAACAGCTTGTTAGTCAAGTGTGGTAGTCTATGCCTGCAATCCCAGCATTCAGAAGGCTGAAGCAGAAGGATTGTGGATTCCAGGCCATCATGGGAGTGATAGATTGTTGTGAGACACCATGTGGGTGCTGGGAATCAAATAGGGGTCCTCTGCAAGAGCAGCCAGTGCTCTTCACTGATCCATCTCTCTAGCCCTGATTCCCAGTTCTTTTGCCATTGTTCATAAAAAGGTTGTATAATTTGAATTAAATCACAGTTTTATACTCATATGTTTCTAAGATTTTATTTTTAATTATTAAGTGTTTATATATACGAGTATGGGTCTGTGCACTTGAGTGTAGTGCCCAAGAAGGTCAGAAAACAGAGTCAGATGCCCTGGAACTGGAGTTACAGGTGGCTGTGAGCTACCTGATGTGGGTACTGGTAGACTTAGGTTCTCTGAAAGAACAGTACATGCTCTTGACCACTAAATCATCTCTCAAGCTGCTATATTTGTATTTTATGATCAATTATCTGCCATCAGCTAAGCCACCTACTTCAGTCACATGTCTTTCAGCATGGAAAAAAATCATTTAGTTGAAAGACCAAACTAGCTCTTTCAAAACAGGGTGAGGTCCTTTGAAACTATCTTATCTATGTGTCATGCTGAACTTTGACCCACCTAATTACTCTCATTTGGGAAATTAACCTTAAGAAAGGGAAAAGGACGCTTTACAAAAGTTCATTTGACAGTGTAAAACATAATTAGATAATAAGTTGACACTTCAACTGCTATGAAAGAGACTGTGAGGGCCTAACTAGACACACAGATCTCTGAGGGGAGTTTGAGTTTTATTTCCCAGTGAGTTCTCAGCACCTAGTGTCTAGGTCACTCACTCAGCAGCACCTTCACTATCTACAAACAGCAGATGGTTGGACTACAAGCATGAAAAACACTACTAACACAATGCTAGCCAAGTGATAAATACTCTGAAAATCTTCCATAATGGCAGAAACTACAGTCCATTTCCTGGCACCCAAGGTTGTGAGGCCATAGTAAGCAGTGAGCCTATTGCAGATTTGGATGGCTAGTAACTGATTATCCACAGAATCTACAATCACTTAGGAGACAAGACTCTGGGCAAGCCTGGGAGGTTCTTTCTGTGCTGGTTGATTGGGGTGGGAAGAGCTGCCCTAACTGTGGACCATTTCACGGGCAGGACTCATAGGTGGAACACAGAGGAGAAACTGAGCTAGCATCCATCACTCTCTGTTCCCTGGCTGCAGATGCATCCTGCACCTGCGGCCATGTTTTCCCAGCTGGGCTAGACTGTGTTCCTGGGAACTGCCAATCAAAATAAATCTTTCCTCCCTTAATTTGGTTCTTGTCAAATATTATGTTACTTAAAAAGAAGGAATTAATATGACGAAGCTAGGGGTAGACATATCTAATCCATGGCCCAGAACTATCCTCAGTTGAAGAAAGAAGTAAGCAAGTGCCTTGGACATGGAGCTGAGATAAGACATAAAGCCCGAACTCTGGCTCTCTTACTAACAGCTGTATGAATGTAGCTACTGAACCTCTCTGAGCCTTGAGTTTATTGCCTGAAAGAAAAGAACAACTAACTTCTTGAACTACCGCTTTCACAAGTACAACTTTTGCTGGGTACTGAGTCCAGACCCATGTAGATTTAGTGGAACATAGACTGTGGAAACATCAGAAGTTTCTTTGGCTTCATTCTCTTTAAATTGTGTGAGTTCACTGCTGACCTGAAATATTTTCATCATACCTAACATTTGTTCCAATCTCTAGTTAAGATTTGCCAGCTATTAGACTGACATTTTATCAAGCTAGATTAAACAAACAAACAAACAAAAACCCCAAGGATTGGCAAGGTAGTTCAGTGGCAGAGCACTTGCGTAACATGCACGAGGCCCTGGTAAGCAAGACCCCCAGCACCCAAGCAAGCAAACAAACCAGAAGCTAATATGCACTGCTGGGAGAATGTTTCCTCTAGACTGAAGCATTTCCTCATGATTGGAGGGAGAGTGGAGGCTCAGAAAGTCCATGAACCCACAAGAAACTTACAAGACTTTTGAGGGACTTCCCCCAATATTGGGGACAGGAGAGCTTTCTGTAATATAGCAGCCTGCAGGTTGTGTAGAAGACTCCACTAACAGCCTTCATACGTCATTACCTAGGCAACAATGGGCTTTTCAAGGCTGTACTCAGTCACCCATGCTTCTATAAGTAACACAGTCCCCATGAAATAGTTGGTCCTCCAATCTGGACTTGGATGTAATAATTTCCTTGGTCTGGCATTGTCCTCTCTATCTGGGATACAAAAAACAAAACAAAAAAACCCAAAAGTTTGTAGTCTGTCTGCTCCCCAGCAATGACAGAGAGACTTATTAATCATGAAAGCTCAGTCAATAGCTTAGGTTTCTTTTTGGTTAGCTCTTATAAATTAACCCATTTCTATTCATTTCTGTGCTGCCCCAAGACAAGAAGAATTTGCGTGCTCTGTGACTAAGCCATATCTGCAGCCCCTCAAATTTTATCTTTCAATAGTCAGTCCCCTTCTTGTCTTTTTGTGTGTCTCAGAAATTCTAGCCCGAATAAAATCCGTGCAACAATATAAAAATATTTTCTTTCATCCTGTTTGAGAGAATCTTGTTGGCCTTAAAGTTTATGATCGTCTGGCCTCACTCAACCTCCTCCCCAAGATTGGGGGTCAGAGTGGACTTCCAAGGCCGGTTTTCTTCCTTCTTATCCTCTTTAGAAGACATTTTTCATGCTAATAGAATTCCAGTTCCTTTGCGGCCTGCCAAACGAACTTACAAAGGACCTGCCTGCTGCAAAGGCCTGGCAAATGCCCTCAGTGAAGATGGCCGCAGCTGCCTTGCTTTGCCCTTTTCTGACCTCAGCAACGACTACTTCCTTTTAAACCTCGCTTTTCCCATAACGAAGGAGCGGCGTTTCCGGTTCCGGGCTCTTTTCGTGGGGTGAGTGACACGGGGCCTGGAGGAGGCATCTCTGCCGCTTTTCTCCTCTTTTCAGGAGCGCCTAGGGAAAGGAGCAGGGAAGGGAGGAGCGGCTCTCGCGACGGTTTCCCCAGCACCTGCCTCTCCCCGGGGTTTCCCCGGCTCCTGCCCCAGCCCCTCTGCTCCAAGCCCTGCCCACTGCACCGTTCTTACCTGCGCTGGAATTTAACAGTCGGGAACAGGACTAGTTCCAATTATTGTTGTTTTGTTGGTTTTGCTTTTTGAGACAGTGTCTCTTTCTACATAGCCCCGGCTGTCCTGAAACTCTCTATGTAGATCAGGATGACCTGGAATTTCCAGATCTTTCTGCCTCTACTGGGATTAAAGGCCGGGTCTATTCTAATTTTAAACAGCCATATTAGTAATTTAATTTTCATAAACTGTAAACTACAATCCGTTGTGTACCTTAGCGGCACTGTGCAATTGTCATCACAACCTTGCACTGTTCGTCACCCCAAAGAAAACTTCTGAGGAACATGGTCTTGAACCTCGGAGCCACCTGCCCCAACCCCAGTCCTGTGACCAGAACGCTGTCTGCCTCTATGGTTGTCTAATTTGTATGCTATATAGACGGAATCAGACGGTATGTGACTAGCTTCTTTGGCCAGGGATTTGTAAGGCTTGTTGTTGGGACTTGAGATAATTGCGTTCCTTTAATGCCAAAAATGCTAACTGTATTGAATCCTATTACATATTTTTATTTTTATAATGATCATGACTTTCTTAACTACTATTTGCTAAAGTACTCCACCAACTGCCCATCAGTGTGATTTTACTTGAGGGCTAGCTGTTCTCTTTCACTGCGTTTGTGCCAGCACTGGTCTTCCTTACTTTAGAGGTTTCTCTTATTTGGTGTTTTGAGACAGTGTCTTGCTACACAGTCCAGGATGGCCCTGAATTCAAGGTCCTCCTGCTTGTGTGCCCCCAGACGCTGGGATCACATCTGGCTTGCACTGAGTTCTCTCCTTTTTTTTTTTNNTTTGTTTGTTTGTTTGTTTGTTTTTGTTTTTTGGTTTGGTTTTTTTCTTCCTTTTGGTTAGTTTAGGAACTAGTAGCATCATTTTTATTTTATTTTAGCTTATTTTGTTTGATTTCATTTCAGGACAGGGTCTCACTATGTAGCCTTGGCTGGAGAGGAACTCGCTGTGCTGTGTAGATCACCTGGTTTCAAACTCACAGAGATGGGCCTGTCTCTGCTAGGATTAAAGGCGTGTGCCACCACCCCTGGCGAATAGTACCATCTTAAGATACTGGCTTCTGATGCATGAGCCCGGCACATCTTGAGCTTACTTAATACAGCCCTGTTTTATTTCTGTGCTTTCATAAATGGAAATGGGTTCTAATTCACCTTTGAGGTTGAGGATTACTACTGTGCATTAATACAAGTGATTGTGTGCATGTTGATCCTGAACCTAGCAACCTCGTGTAAGTTGTTTATTTTTTAATTTATTTTATGGATTCTTTAGGGTTTTCTGAGTAAAATCATGTCTTCTGGGTTTGCTTGATTTTTGCACTGAGGACTGAACCTAGAGCCTGGAACTTGCTAGACAATGCTTTACTACCAAGCCACCTCCCCTACCCCTGAATCCTGTTAATGGGGATAATTTTATGGCTTTTTTTTTTTCCAATCCGGACACCTTTCATTTCATTTTCTTGTCAATTGTGCTCTCTAAAACTTCCAGCACAACGTTGACCAGAAATAACAAGTGTAGACATTCGTGTTTTGCTCCTGATTTCAAGACGGAAACATTTAGCCGGCCTTACTGACCATCCTTACTATGGATTTTCAGAACCACTCTTTATGAGGTTGAGGAAGACGTTTTCTATTCCTAACATTTTGAGTAATGGTATTTGTCAAAAGTTTGCATATGTAGTTGTGGGCTTGTCATTTATTCTATTAATAATGTGCGGGGATATACAGCTGGATTGGTGGAGGTTAAAATAACTCTGAACGCTGAGGATGTAGTTCCGTTCGTAGAATTAACAGAGTGCTCACTTATCATCAACAAAGCCTTGGATTTGCCACCCAGTGCACACAAACCAGGCATACACCTGTAACCCCAACATGTCAGAGTTAGAAATAGGAGAGTCAAAAGTTCAACCTCATTCTCCAGATACATGAAACTGTCTAACCCAAGCAACCAAAAGAATAAATAAGATGATTTTTTTTTTAAAAAATCATTGAATTTTGGGTGTTAGTTCCATCTAGTCCTAAAATAGTCATTTCCTTCCATTTTGTGCGTACGTGCAGTGCGCATAGTGGAGGACTGTGGGAGGTGCATAGGTCCTCCCAGTATAACTGAGCTGCACCTCCACTCTGTAGAGCCGTATCCTTTATGTACACTGTTGATGTTCTGTAGGGACCCCTGTATGTGTGTTTGTGATACAGGGCTGTAGTTTTCCCCTCTCTCTCTCTCTCTCTCTCCCTCTCCCTCCCTCCCTTCCTTCCTTTCGTCCGCCCATCCTTCCTTCCATCCTTTCTTTCTCTTTTTGTTTCTTTGTTTTTCAAGACAGGGTTTCTCTGTGTAACAGTCCTGGCTGTCCTGGAACTNTTTTTTTTTCCAATCCGGACACCTTTCATTTCATTTTCTTGTCAATTGTGCTCTCTAAAACTTCCAGCACAACGTTGACCAGAAATAACAAGTGTAGACATTCGTGTTTTGCTCCTGATTTCAAGACGGAAACATTTAGCCGGCCTTACTGACCATCCTTACTATGGATTTTCAGAACCACTCTTTATGAGGTTGAGGAAGACGTTTTCTATTCCTAACATTTTGAGTAATGGTATTTGTCAAAAGTTTGCATATGTAGTTGTGGGCTTGTCATTTATTCTATTAATAATGTGCGGGGATATACAGCTGGATTGGTGGAGGTTAAAATAACTCTGAACGCTGAGGATGTAGTTCCGTTCGTAGAATTAACAGAGTGCTCACTTATCATCAACAAAGCCTTGGATTTGCCACCCAGTGCACACAAACCAGGCATACACCTGTAACCCCAACATGTCAGAGTTAGAAATAGGAGAGTCAAAAGTTCAACCTCATTCTCCAGATACATGAAACTGTCTAACCCAAGCAACCAAAAGAATAAATAAGATGATTTTTTTTTAAAAAATCATTGAATTTTGGGTGTTAGTTCCATCTAGTCCTAAAATAGTCATTTCCTTCCATTTTGTGCGTACGTGCAGTGCGCATAGTGGAGGACTGTGGGAGGTGCATAGGTCCTCCCAGTATAACTGAGCTGCACCTCCACTCTGTAGAGCCGTATCCTTTATGTACACTGTTGATGTTCTGTAGGGACCCCTGTATGTGTGTTTGTGATACAGGGCTGTAGTTTTCCCCTCTCTCTCTCTCTCTCTCTCCCTCTCCCTCCCTCCCTTCCTTCCTTTCGTCCGCCCATCCTTCCTTCCATCCTTTCTTTCTCTTTTTGTTTCTTTGTTTTTCAAGACAGGGTTTCTCTGTGTAACAGTCCTGGCTGTCCTGGAACTAGCTCTTGTAGACCAGTCTGGCCCCAAACTCACAGACATCCACCTGCCTCTGCCTCCTGAGTGCTGGGATTAAAGGCGTGCGCCACCACTGCCCGGTTCAGAGTTGTGGTTTTCTAGTGGTGTTAATGCTGATGTTGTTCCTATGCTGTCTTTTTTCTCTTTTTTTCAGAAGAGAAACTATGTAAGTTCATTCTGTAGGGCTAGGAGTATAGTTTAGTGATAAGGCACACATCTGGTGTAATGACTATCGGGCTCAATTCTGCTTTTTCTCTGTCCCATTGCATCCTGCATACATTTGCTGACTCTCGGACAGTGTGTTTAGAAGCAGATGTGCATGTGCTTTTTTTTAAATAGTGCCAAGGGTTCTGCCTTCTGCAGAGTTTTTTTTTTTTACTTTGTTTTGGCACAGTGCTCAGCTTGGAATTTTGAGCATTTAGTGTAAGTGATTCAAAACACAAAGCAAAAATACCACATCAGTGATTCCTTTCATTAGTGGCATCAGTTTGATGATCTTTGAAGGCAGGCAGAATATACTGTTCGCATCTGTGACGTTTTCACTCCCTTCCACAAGCCTCCTGCGCCAAAGCGAAGCCATGCAGAGGTCCCTGCTGAAGCTCCAGGCTTGCTCAGCTGTCAGTATGCCTGCAGAGAGACCGAGAGACGGGATGTTCTGTTTTGGGGGATCTTATCTTTCCACTCCTTTTAGGAACGATCAGCTGATACCTTGGCTGATCCTCCGTGTGGGCAAGAGTTCGCAGCCCTGTGACTGGGTGTTCTTGTCAGACGTCAGTGTTGGTTTGCTTGTACACTTGCTGTCTTTGCCTGATGAGCACTGGGGCTCCTCATACTCAGGAGGTGGGGTCCTTCACGCTGGGCTCAGTCAGTGGGAGCAGCATAGGAGTCCCATGTGTTATACACTTGACAAAGGTAAACTATCCTTATTACAGTGCTCATAGTATTTTAAAATTGCCTCTTCCATTAAATATATGTCTTTGAGCTCTTTCGAGTTCTACCATTTTATTCTTTTTTGTAAGTTCTATCATTTTAATAGCTGTGTAGTATTCCTTGATTTGAAATAATTCTTCCAAAGCTATTCCTTGTCTTCTCTCAACTCCCTTGGTAGCGCAGCTGTGGCATCCAACTGTCTCTTCCAGTTGACTTCCAGGTCCTTCTTAACACTTCCCTATTCATTTGGTTATTAAGTTCTGGTCTTCTTTTAGTTCTTTTTTGTTTTGTTTTGTTTTTTCTTCCTTTTATTTTTCAGTTTTTCAAGACAGGGGTTCTCTGGGTAGTCCCGGCTGTTCTAGAACTAACTCTGTAGACAGAGCTGCTTTTGAACTCACAGAGATCCACCTCTGCCTCCCAAATGCTGGGATTGAAGGCACACCTCACCACTGCCCAGCTTTAACTGTGTTCTCTCTGTGTAACAGGCTATCCTGCAACTTGTTTTGTAGACTAGACTGGCTTCAAACTCAGAGATCCACCTACCTCTGCCTCCGAGTGCTGGGATTAAAGCTTAACTGTGTTCTTAATCTCTCCCTTACTCTTGACTCATAGGACCCTGGCCTATCTCATACAGCCCCTCTCCATTACGTAGAGTACTGCCGGGCGTGAATGTCTGTTGCTCCTGGGACTGCCTGCAGCCACAGCTGAGCAGGCTCCTGTCCTGTCAGCCCATCTGTTTCCCAGTTACCAAGTGTGCAAGCACAGCAGTGCACACACAACCTTTGGATGACTTGTGACAACCCTAGTGTTGGATACATGGTCATGAGCTCATGAGAGAGGAGGGCAGGAGTGGGCGTACTGCAAAGCACTTAGTGTGGAGAACCCTGCACCACACAGGTTCAAGACCCAGGAAGGGAAGTGCTAGGGTTTTCCTGGTTTGTTTTTTAATTTTATTATTATTAATTTTTTGTATATGGGTGTTTAAAATTTATTTTTTATGTGTATGCCTGCATGTGTGTCCATGTACCACATTCATGCACTGACCTCAGAGTCCAGAGGTAGGTGTCGGATCCCCTGGAACTGGGGTTAGAAATGGTTTCAGTTTTGTAGGCCGCTATACAGGGACTGGGAATTGAACCCAGGGCCTCTGGAAGTACAGCCAGTGCTCTCACCTGCTGACCCTGATTTTAAACAAGATTTTTTTTCAGTCTTCATCCAGCAAACTCCTCCTGAGGACATCAGAGCTCACCTAGAGAGTTTCTGTATCTAAGATGCTGACAGAAGCTATGCCCTTCCTGTCCTTCTTGGAGTTGAGAGCAGGGTGAGGGGGCTCTGTGACCATCCAGTCAAGACCATGTGGCATTCCTCAGTGTACAAGTCACCCTATGTTGGTGATAGTTTGTCTGTCTGATTTTTGAGATAAGGTCTCAGACTGTAGTAGAAGCTGCTCAAACTTGTAGCAATCCTTGGCCTCCTGAGTGCTGGGATTATTGAGCCATCACACTTAGCATAAGTGATCCTTCATGCTCATTTGAAACTCTCAATGCCCCCTGCTGCTTGTGAGTCTAACCGGTTCTTCTTCCCCCTTCTCTGCAGCCCTTGGTTTTATTTATTTAATTTAATTTTATTTATTTTCAGGCAGGGTTTCCTCTAAGTTTGTCTAGGCTGGCCATCTTGCTTTAGTCTCTCAGATAGTTTGGATTATTTGCCTGAGCCACCAGGCCTGGTTTAAACTGTTTTTTTTTCTTTTATTCTTTTTCTTGAACAAAACAAACAAGCAAAAAAAAAAAACTTTAAAAAAAAGTTAGCATACAAAGTAACAGATTTCGTCCAAGCCTTTTTATTCCTGCCACTGCACTGAGTTCTCCTTGCTGCCCCCCTCAAATTGGCTCCCCTTAAGTCCATGCTTTGGACTTTGGCCATGGCCATGCCTTCCCAGCAGCTCTGGGGTGGGCGTGCTTCTTCTCAGAGTCCACCCTCCTTTCCAGTCTTCCTTGTTTGCGTTTACAGAGTTGACATAACAAGTTTGGACTGCCCCAGACTCTGAGATTTGTGAAAGAAGGACTGGACGCCGGCTAAGGAGGGAACACATGTCACCTGATTTTCAGTACCAGATGAAGAGCCGCAGAATACCCTGGCATGTAGCCTTGCTCCCAACTAGCCCCTGTATTCTAGACGGATTTAGTATTTCATTTCATAAAATCTGGATCAAACCCTTCCATTGTCTGCAACTGGTCACCTCTGCCGTATCCTAGACATTTTCCTTCTCATCGAGCATTTTGCGAGTGTTGTAGCTCAGACTGTGGTCTCAGCACCTGGGAGGCCGAGGCAGGGCTGTTTCCAGACCACCCTGGGCTACTCAGTGAGTGCCAGGGCACGCCGGCTACAATGTGAGATTTTTGTCAAGAAAGGAAAGAAAAGACAAGAAAGAACAACTAAAACCCCAGAAGCCCCCTAAGACCTAAAAACTAAAACCCCAGATTTTCTTGTTCTACACAGTACCTCACCAGAGAAGAGTATGATTGGACATGCCGAGTGCTAACATTTAGCCTCCTTTCACAGCTGAAATACATTTGTAATATATATTACTATTGTTGTTACTATTTGTTTGTTTCGAGATAGTATTGCTGGTTAGCCCAGGCTATCCTCACATGTGTAATCCTCCTACGTCAGCCTCCTGAGTTTTGGAATGACAGATGTTCACCAGCACGCCTAGGTCCTGGCTGAAATTAGGACTTGTTTTTCCTCAGGTGAAAGTGTGTCTTGTTTCACAGTCAAGGGAACTTGGTGTCCAAACACTGGGTGAACGGGAAAGAAAGGAAACACCATGCCTTATGGGAAGGGAGTGGCTGGTCTCCAGGACTCCCCAGGCTGTAATCTAGGGCAGCTCCTGCTGCGCACAGCCTGTGATGTGGAACTGCTTTGCTTTCCCTTGCAGGCCTATGGAATCCCAAGCTGACACACCCAGCAGCCAGTCAGTGGAGAGCTGTTCCTTGGATCTCCCAACAGCGTGTGACTTCAGAGGTCGTGAAGCAGCCCCAGAAGCCAGCCAGGGCGCCAGCAGCAAGTCTCTGAGCTCTCAGGAATCCCATTCTTTCCCTTGTTCTTCAACTGCTGATCCAGGTAATAAGCAGAGTTTGACTCGAACTAACTTTAACAACGACTGGCAGACACACGGGGATGTGGTAGTTCTGTTTCTCCACTTAGGAGTAAGTTTTTATCTCACGTAGAAAGACACTTTACCCAGCAACACTGGAGAAGGACTTCAAAGAAATCTCCCAGAGTAATGGTGTATAGGAACTGGGGATGCAGAGGTGAACACCCCTGGTACTTCCCTCAGGGAGCTCAGAGTTTGGGGTGAGCCATAGACAAAGAGGACCAGAAAGGGAAGCAGATCTTTGTTATTCCTTCCTGGCCCCTTTCTGATCTCTGTCCAGAAGTGCTAGGAGACAAAAGGAACACTCGGTTTGACAAGGAGAGTGGGATTGTGCTTTGCTCTTTCAAGACTGCAGAAAATAGAAGTGTGAGCACTGTGTGCTGTGGGTGATGAGGATGATAGAGCCACCTTTTTTGGGTGACTTTTGCCACGGTCCAGCTATGGTGGGTTCATAGGTTCCAGGGTAGGGATGTGAGGATTAGAAATGTTAGCAGGATAAACAGAGATTAGAAAGAAACACAGAGACACAAGACAGTCATGGGAGGGCAACTCAATGAATCCTGAATGCTGAATTTCGAGCTGAGTTCCCCCACATTGATTTTTCATACACTTTTATACCCCAAAACAAAAGGGGGGAAGAAGGCAAAAGACTGCTTTCACATGGCACAAAGGACAAACAGAACAGTTACTGCTCCAATACTTGAGACATCAAGCCATTAATTCCTCAGCAAAGTATTTGGTTTTGGGGCAGTGAACCCACCCAAGACCAAGTATCCTGCAGGGAGTGACTTCCTAAGTCAAACCTCCTATTTCAAAAAAAGGAGCAGAAGCGTGCTTGAATTCTCTGACCTATGGTCAGGGTGGAGCACATCCATCTCTATGGGCCATCTTAATGTCCAGGACATCAAGTCAGCACACCCTAGGTCAGGATCTCTTGTTGTGTAGCCACACCTGTTGTCAATAACATTGAAAGAGCAAAAATAAGCTCAGACCCTCTGACCTTCAGGCAAGGTGGAACAGCCTCACATTTTGGGGTTCCCACAAGATGCCAGAGAGCAGCAGTGAGAGCTGCTGTGTGTTGTGGGTAAAGAGGATGATGGATGCAATTCATTGTGGGCTTGCCTGGAGCATGTGCAGATGGGGACAACCATGTGGGTCCCGGGCATTGAACTCAGGTCATTAGATCTGAGACACCTTTACCTTCTGAGCCATCTTACCAGCCCCTCGTCTTTGGATTTAAATGAGAATCTTTCTATAAACTTTCCCGACTGAATTGCAGAAGTTGATATTTCAAGGCTAATGGTAATTTAATTATTGAGCTGGAAAGCCCAGCTAGAAAGCCCATCTCTTGCCTATTAATTATCTAATCTATAGTCCACAAACCTAGATTCAAAGTTTAAATGGACCAGTTGCTGACCTGAGCTTGCTAGGTAGACCAGGCTGGCTTATACTAACTTTGAAGTCACAGAGACCCACCTGTCTCTCTGCCTTCTGAGTACTGGGATTAAAGGTGTGTGCCACCACCCTTGGCTCCATAGAGTCTCATGTAGTGAAGACTAGTCTTGAACTCCTGGTCCTCACTCTGTCTTCTGAGTACAGGCATTGCAGGCACATACTTCGATGCCTAGCCACCTGTAGTTTGCTTGCAAGAGCCTCTTTTTCATATTTACGTGTTGACCCGTTTGCCCTCCTATCACCGCGGGTTTGTAGGTAGTCGTAGTTGGGGTTTTCCTCCCTGTAGCCCTGCAACAGATTCCTGCCCACAGTTTCACCTGCTCTGACAATTCTGGACCGTTGTTTGCTCAGATCCAGGCAGGCTTGCCTATCTGCTAATCTCCAATGCTGTCCCCATAGCTGCTGTTCTAACCCATATTCAGCCAATCAGATGTTGGTTTGTGTGTTTCCTGTCTGTATAGTAGGGAAATTCCTCTTCCGAGGACTTTTCCAACTGGACAGTCCATGGGGTAGCTCTGCAGTGGCATATGGACCCAGTGCATACTTAGTAAGGAACACTTGACTCTTTTCCTGTGGCTCGTCCTTGACTCCAAATAGAGTCAGCCTTATTCAGCTTGCAGGGATGGTAGGGGCTTGGGATGGAGGGCTGAGAGTGAACTTAGTAGCTGGCCTCCTTAGCTATTAAATTAGATAGGATCCAGGAGCTGACCATGAGAGTCTGGTCATGAGCTGCGGGCTTAGTGGTACAGCATTTCCCTGGCATGCCCAAGGCCCCCAGTTCAATCCAACACCAGAAAATTAAAGATGTATTAGAATCCCATTGAATTAACCCTCTGTCAGCATCTCTAGTTGAAATCCAGGCTGGAGTTGGCAAAAGACTAGAGTAATGGGGCGGGGCAGCCATTGCAGGCAGGGGCATCCGTCTGCAGCTAAGCCAGTAGGCATTCACCAAGGCCCAGACATGAGCTCGTGGGATAGGCAGAGCACAGGTGGCTTATCCAAGGCCGGGGGTGTGGGGAGGTGTGTGTGTCACAGTTCTAGCCAGAGAAGACCGGCTTTAGGCTTTCTGTTCTATGCTGTTTGCTTGTTCATTTGAGATAAGGTCTCAGTCATAGCACAGGCTAGCCTGCAACATCACGGGAGCATCTTGGAGTGGGACTGGCACTTCGGCCACTTCACATTTCACAATGTGCTGAGAGGTCATGACCCTACTTGATGACCATACTTGATGCTGTCAAACCTAGATAGATGATTGACACCGTGCGTCTTCTAGTGGCCATTTGAAAGTAAAGCTAGTGACTTTTAACTTTACACAAAGCCTCCTTCTATAGAGTCCTCTGAGACCTATCATCAAAACCGTCTATGTGCAAAACCACTGTTTTGTGTGTAGTCCCAGAAAACCTGCGCTCTGCTTTGACATGAATTTATTTCGTAAGAACTCTCCACCAGCCATATTGAAACGTGGATTTCAGAGGCTGGAAGCCGTGTTTGCTCTGGACTTGCAGTTCCAGTTTCTTCCACCCATTCTCTGTTCACACTGAATTCTGCCAGGCATCAGGGAGAAGCAGAGTTGACAGATGGTGGAGCTTGTCATGCTCACAAATAGAGTCAGGCCAGGTAGATGCCCCTGATCCTGGACCACGGCTCTTCTATGTAATGAACCTGCTGCTAAATCCCAAGTTGGTAAATTACCAGTAGTACATTAGGGTTTTCATTGGTGTGTAAATTTATCTTCTGTGCCATGTACATTAATCAAATTTTAGATTTCCCCAGAGCTCCAGTTGTCCTGAGTCCACACACAGTAGAGAATGAGCCCAAGCTGTTGCCTCTCCAAACCTACCTGCTACAGGGACCACAGAGCCAAGATGCTGGCCCTTTCCACTTCTTCGTCCCTTGATTGTTCCTCATCCCCAGGCACGTGGCCACGACCTCATCTACCCATGGGATGAAGCCTACTTTGGCCCAGAGGCTCATGGTCCTGTCTAGGAGCCCTCACTGGGTGTGTCTCATCGTGTACCATTGTTCATGCCCTGGAGGAGGCTGTTAGAGGCAGAGGCATGAGTCTTTAGATCACTTTCTAAGAAACTAATGGGTTGTAAGAATCCCAGGAATAAGTCAGAAAAATCTCAAAACTTTCTTTTGTTCCCGTCTGGTCTACAAAGGCAGGATATGCTGGACTGTCATCTGCATTAATACCCATGTGTCTGTCCTGAGATTACCAGTTAGCCACTTCTCAGGAATTGCCTTACACAGGCATAGGGTCATGAAACTCTGCCCCATGCCTGTCCTGGTAGATAAAGCAGAAGACTCCGTGCTGCCAAGAAGGTCTTCCTGGGACACATTTCCATTCTAGTGCGTGAGTCTCTCTAAGATTGTCCTTCCTCTTCCCTGGCAGCGGCCCCAAGCTCTCCTGTAATCTGGTAGCTGTGTGATTTGTTCAAAACAACCGATCCAGCATTAGTGCAAGGCTGTAGAGGCACTCAGCCGCTGAGCACAGATCCCTGGGACTACTCTATAATCCTGGACTCCTGTTTTCGGGCCGAGCCAAGTCTTAGAGCCTTAGCTGCCCAGTCCCCTCTTCGGGTGGTCTCCATCCTTGATCAACTCCTATTCGCTCCATGAGCTGTTGAACGGGATCCACCCACCCCCTCCCCGACTTCACACGTGGCAATGGACTCAAACTCCTTGCCTGTTAGATACTTGCTGTCCTGGCTGCAGGAATAAAGGGAAACATAGATATGAAGATGCAAAGAGTCGTATTAACTGATGAATTGTCTCCATTAAGTATCTCAAAGGCAAGGTCACAAGGTTTTGTAGGGCATGGTCCTCTGTTCTCTTAGGGCTTGATAGTCAGGTAGGTCCTGTAGCATATCTTCCCAGGGCCCGTAGAGCCTTGTCCTGCAGATACCTGCAGTGTGTTCTAAGGCAGAACAGAGGCTTTCTCTGCAGTTGTTTAGATGTGGCGGGCGTGCAGAGGAAATCTTGGCGCTTTCCTCAGACTAGAACTTTTGTCTGAGAGAGAACAGTGCTGGGAGCTGGAAGGCAGACAGCAAGCCTAGTGCTAAGCACAATGAGTCTTTGATGATTAAAGGCCCGAGCTGGCAGGTGGCTGTAAACTTAAACAGTGCTTGAATGGCCTTTGGGGTTTTTCTTTGGGGGGGGGCCTGGGGAGTCTGTCAGCATCCCAGTCTTCAAAGTAGCTAGATAATTTAATATTGAAGAATAGGTAAATATGCTTTATCCTGTTTAGAACTCACATGGGATCTCTTTGTAATTCTATAAAATTCTGTTCCCATAATGGAACAATTAAAAGCCCTTACAGTCAGTACTTCATAGAAGTTACATAATCATTGTAAAAGTCTAGGTTTGGGACTGGGGAGGCGGCTCAGGGGGTAAAGTACTGGCTGAGCAAACTTGAAGGCCTGGGTTCCCGGGTACATGGCACCCATGTGAAAACAGGCTGTGGAGGGGATCAAGACAGGCCTGGGGTTTCACTTGCCAGCCACGGTAGTCTGGATGGGGAGCCTCCAGGTTCAGACTCTCAAGATAAGGTGGGAGGGGCTGGAGGAGAGGGGTCATGAGTTAAAAGCACGCACTCAAGTTCTATTTCCAGCACCCACAGTCACCCCAGCTCCAAGGGATCTGACACCCTTGTCTAGCACTGTGCACTTGCACTTGGATGAAAGAACCAACGCCCAATGCCCCCAGCGCTCCGCACTCTGCACACACTGTGAAACATAAAATACAACTTTAAAAACTTAGGTAGAGAGCAATTAAGGAAGACAGCAGATGCCAGCTTTTGGCCTGCACACGTGCACGCACACACAATCCTGTGTCATTTCTAAGTTAAGGGTCAGGCTGTATGGTAGAAATGCAAATGATGTCAAAGAATTACTTTGCTGAAGATATAAGCAATATCTAACCTACTGGCTAATGACACCCCTCCCTTCCCTACCTCTGCTCTCCCTCTCCCCTCCTCTCCAGGGTACAGCAAGAAAAGGGAAGCATAAGGCAGTGATCGTAAACTGATTCTCTGAGACAGGACTGTAAACAAAGTGGGGTTTCCATCACATGCCCTGGCTTTTACGTGATAGATTTGTTGTTTTGCACGGCAGTCCATTCCAGTGTTGGCTCACTCATGCCCACCCCCACCCCTCCCTCTCCTTGTCAATTTAGCCAGCTAGAAAGGAAGGTTCAGTTCCAGAACAGGATTCTGAGCTCCACCCTCTACTGGTAGAAGACAGCTATGGTTTCTGACTGGGGGCTGTGATTGAGGGCCATGGGGTTGCAGACTGCTGTGGCTCCTGGTCTGTTGCTTTTGCTCCCTCCCCCCTCCCTCCCTCCNCCTCCCTCCCCCTCCCTCTTTTCCTTCCCTTATTTTTGCTTTTATGAGCTGTTGTCTCACTATGTGGACCAGACTGGCCTCAAACGCCCCATCTTACTGCGTTAGCCTCCTGAGTGCTGGGGTTACAGAGCTGGTAGTTGTCGAAAGTGCTGTGGACATTCCTTGGGGACTCCAGGCTGAGTCTTGGGAGGGATGGTATGCTAGCCTCCCATGATGCATGCTTCTGTTCACTTATACTGTGGGTCTTCAGGCATGCACTCATCTGAAGAGTTTTCCAGGGCCAAATGGAGTTTGAAAACCACCCAGCCCACCTAATCTCATTCCCACATGGGAAAGCTGAATCTCAGGATGCAAAACCACCCAAAGTCACCAGCAACCTGGAAACTGTTTCCTGATTGGCCATCTTGCAGATGACTTTAACATTCAATTCCTTGTCTCATTTAAAATATACCAAAAGCCAGGAATGGTGATACATGCCTTTAATCCCAGCAGAGGCAGACAGATCTCTGTGAGTTCAAGGTCTGCCTAGCCTACACAACAGCTTCTGGCCAGCCAGGGCTACAGAGTAAAACCCTATCTAGAGCTGTGTGTATTTAGAGTTCCACATGGCAGCTCATATTAGTCACCGGAGGTGGTGATGGTTTTAACCATTCTTGAAGAGCTCGAGGATGCTGCTGCCATGGGTGATGGCCTCCTCTGTTCTTCACCTTTGAACTCCATTGCTCTCTCTGAGGGCTAATGGTCTAAAAAGGAAATCTCAGCAGATCTGAAAAACAAGCTGGGCTCCCGACACCAGACAGGGCTGCAGGGCACTTAGATGCAGAGCCAGTGGGCAGAGTCAACCATCTGCTGACTCAGCCGCTTTCCTCACTGGCTCCTGCAAGTGAGCTTATGTTCAGGACTTGTTCAGCTGTCTTCCTCCAGTGCAAGGAAAGACTTGACTGCTGTAGTCAACCGATACTGCGCCCAAGTCACCACAGGCAGTAAGGGAAGGCAGTGAACATCTGTCCCTTATTGGATACCTACTCTGTAGGAGCTGTGTCATAGGTGTTTATATACATGTGTGTGTCTGTGAGCGTGTGTGTGGGGGTTGTTTTTGTTGTTGCTCTTGCTGTTGGGCAGCAAATCCAGGGCATCCAGTATGCTAAGCAAGTGCTCTGTCTAGTACTGTGCACCCCAGCGCCTTGTTCCTTTTAGAACAGCACTGTCCCTTCTTAGCACCACCCCCAAAGAAGTAAGAGCTGTTCTGACCTCCATGTAACCCCTGAGGAAACAACCTTGGAGAGGCTGGTGTTGAGATGTTGTTTAAAGAGTGCTGGAAAGCTGAGACTCAGATCTGGGTCAGGCCAAGCTCAAAGGCAGGACTTTAAAGAAATGCAAACAGGAGGTCTGAGTGAGGGCTGTGAATCACCGTGACACTAAGCCGCAAGCTTTTACAGTTGCCCTTCCCAGCTCCTTCTGCTAACTGCCCTCCAATATCAGTGCTTCTCAGGGGCCAGTCATGCCTCCTGCCTCACTTGAGACACACACAGAGACAAAGAGACAGACAGACAGACACACACACACCTGTTTTTCCTAGTTCTGCTCTGTGGAAGAAGCACTACCTGAAGACCAGCCGTGGAGAAGACATTGCCTTCCCAGTTAGTTCAGTGTCACGTTAGGCAGGAGTTTGGATTCCAGCTGTTGTCTGGAATGAGTGAAACCCTTCTCTTACCCAGAATAAGACATTTTCTTCCCTGCGTCCAGGACTGTTGGCCCTTTGTCCAGTGTAGCTGCTCTTTGGTGCCCGGATTCCAGCCCAGGCCTTTGTATTTTAGGCAGATGTCACCACTGGGCTGTTCAGCCAGTGTCCTTCCTGGAGTGTTTGAACACTGCTGATGACATGCTACGGAATCCAGCATCCTGGAGCTCAGCCTGTCAGGGTAAATGCTTTTGTATTCACTTCTGGGCTCCCTGTGCTTTACTGATGATCGCCACACAGTGTCTGCAGCTGCTGTCTGCCAACTTAGACCTTGACCCGTGAGTCAAGCAGCGCCTGGTTTTTAGGAGGTTCTCAGTTCAGGCTGCTGGACTGAGTACATGAAACTTGTCAATATTCAAAAGAAATAAGGACTGGAGAGATGGCTCAGTGGTTCAGAGCACCGGCTGTCCTTCTAAAGATGTGGGTTGGATTCCCAGCACCCACTTGGCAGTTTGCGACTGTCTCTAACTCCAGTTCTTGGGGATCCCACATTGTCTTCTTTCCTGAAGATTTTGAGCCGAGTTTGAACTACATAGTGAGTTCAAGGCCAGTAGCAGGCTTTCTTTTGGGACACCAGCCAGCTCTCAAATCATGACATTTACAGACAGGGAGACTTATTAATAGTTATGAATGCACAGCCTTAGTTTGTATTTGTCCCACTTGCTCTTATAATTTAATTTAACCTGTTTTGAAAACATTTATGTTTTTCCTCAGGGCTTTTTACCTTTCTTTCATTCTGTGTGTCCCACTTTCCTGCTTCCTCTGTGTCTGGCAGGCTGGTCCCAGGCATTCTTCGTCTCTTTCTCCCTCGTTCTCTGCTCTCCTCTCAAGCCTAGATTCCTCCTCCTACTTATTCTCTCTGCCCACCAGCCCCACCTATCCCTCTTCTGCATAGCCATTGGTCATTCAGCTTTTTATTAGACCAATCAGGTGCCTTAGGCAGGCAAGGTGAAACAGCAACACATCTTTACATAGTTAAAGTAATATTCCACAACAACAGCCAGCTTGGGCTATATAGTGAGATGTTCCCACAGGTAAAGGTGCTTGTGGTTAGATCTGATGACTTGAATTCAATCCTAGGAACCCACACAGTGTGAGGAAAGAACTCCATAATTAAATGTAATTAATACATTAAACAAAATAAAAAAAACCAAACAGTATGAGCATGATAGGAAATGGAACAGCTTTAAGGATGTTACAGGGTAGAATCTGATCTGTGTATGTCCCTAGGAGAGAGTTTATTTATTCACTTTGAGACAATCTCACTGTGTAACCCTGGCTGTCTGAGAACTCACTATATAGGCAGGGCTGTCCTCGAACACACAGATTTGTCTCTAAGTGCTGGGCTTAAAGACTCATGCCCTCTGGGCTGTTTCTTTGAGACATCATTTCACTGTGTTGCTTACAATGGTCTTGAGCTCAAAATCCTCTCTTCTCAGCCTCCAAAATTCTGGGATTATAGGCTTTAGGCCACTGTGCCTTGAGGGGATTGTTCAGTCATTTCTTTATTTTTAAGGTTTATTTTTATATTTTAAAAATATGTATGTTTGGGAGGGGGAGGAAAATGGGAGGAAGGGAGGAGGTGGAAATTTTTTAATAATAATAAAGAAAATAAAAAAATGTATGTTTGTCTAACTGTGGGTATGTATATCTGAGTGTGTGCCTGTGGAGGTCAAAGGTGTCAGATTTGATTCTCCTGGATCTGAGATAATAGATGGTTGTGAGCTACCTAGAGTGGGTTCTCTGCAAGGGCCTCTACCCACTGAGCCATCTTTCTGCCCCAGGAATTGTTTCTTAGTTCAGCAAATATTTCCTAATAAGAGTCCTTAAAATTATAGACTTAAAAATGCATCTAAAGATTCTTTCCTTCTTTCTTTCCTTCTTTCCTTCTTCTTCTTCTTCTTCTTCTTCTTCTTCTTCTTCTTCTTCTTCTTCTTCTTCTT
>LOEQ01008344.1:3326-33099 GCA_001685075.1 Bramus lutescens
TATATACACACACACACACACAAAGGACTGAAAAAATTCACAAGGAAACATCTACAACTGATAAACTTTTTCAGCAAAGTAGCAGAATATATAATTAACACATAAAATCATTTGTCTAATACTAATAACAAACAGAAATAGAAATCACAATAGCCTCAAAAAACATAAAACATCGTTGGGTAACTCTAACTGAGCAGGTGATAAACTAGCAGGGTAAAAAAATCTAAGATACTTATGAAAGAAATTAAGGAATCTAACAGAAGATGGGAAGATCTCCTGTACTCATGAATCAATCAGTAGGATTACTATTTAAAAATGACCGTCCTACTGAAAGAAATCTACAAATCCAGTGCAAATCCCATCAAAATTCCAACACAGTTCCTCAAGGAATGCAAAATTCCAATTTTAGCTATAGTGGTAAACATTTAAAAACCCAGCAATGGTAAAAATAATGTTGAATAATAAAAGAATGTTGGAGCTATCACCATCCTTGATCTCAAATTGTATTATTGAGTTATAGTAGTAAAATCAATACTGTATTGAAATAAAAATGAACACAATGATCACTGACATAAAATTGAATACACAGACATAAATCCACATACCTAGAGACACCTGATTTTTATAAATAATCTAAAATACAATTGGGTGGATATTGGTAGACCAGTATTTGATCTACTATTTAAAAAAGAGAGGCATACACCCAAATTTTCTACCATGTACTTCAAAACACTTATTATATGAGTGATATGTCTTACCAAAGGAAAATAAAAAACAAAGACAACCTAGCAATAAAGTCTGAATACATGACACTCACTATAGAAAGTGCCTACTAAAAGTATTTAAGGGAAATAAAATTGGTATATATAAGAAAAAATGAACATCAATCAATCATTCTGTTACTAAGTTAGATTCTGATGAAATATTTGGTTACCAATTTAAATTGAGGTTACTATAAAAAAAAACCCTACTGCACTAAAGCATGAAGAAATGGACCAGCATACAGGATAGTTTAGAATAGTTTATAACCTCTGCATGTTATATTGTTATGACTTAAGTATCACATGCAGATAAGGAAGTATACAAAAAGCCACATAAAAGTGAAGATGTCATTCACAGTTGATAGCTCCTGAGCAAAATATTACTTGTCATCTATGAAGTGATCTGAGTATAACAACAACACTCCAAGTCATTTCCCATGCTCAATAGTTGACCATTACATACTTGGACTTGGGTATTTAGGTGGTGAGGCATGTAGAAGAAATTGCGTAGAGAAGAAAATGAAAAAACGCATTGTTTGAAATTCTCAAATACATTATAATTTTAAAACAAACAAAAATGAACGTTGAAAATTAATAAATAACACTTTAGTTTCTAGTAAAATTTATTGCTTATGTTTGAAAATGCATATAGCTATTAAAGAACACATTCAGTTGAAATTTTTATATGTACAGTTTGTTACCATTATAGTCACATTATTTATAAAGAAATATATTAGACATATCACCTGAATTTTTGCAATTAAACATAAAGATAATCAAGCTAGATATTAATTTCTTTTCCAGAAGAAATAGATCACTGTTGATGTTTGAACTCTATTCAATTGTAAGTGGCCAAATTAAGGGACTTGGACTAACTTTGTCATTACTTAGTAGTGCTCAAACATGTCAAGATAATATGTTCCATCCATTATATCTACCAATAAAAGTGAACAAAGCAGTGCTTTATAAAATATGTGGTTACATAATTTAGCTTATTTTAATGTTTCTTCATATTGGTTATTTGCAGAACTTGAAATATGAATGAGAACTTTTTAATTATCATGTATTTTAGTGCCAAATAAATCATGGTCACAGAAGGCAAAAACTCAGGGATATTCTGTCTCAATATTTAGGTTGACATAAAAAGGTTGTTTTATCCTTGTCCTTTCATTGAGTTGATATTAATAAAATTGTCCCAATGAAAACACATTTACTTTAGAATATACACAACTACCATATGATAAAAAATGTGCTTCATGAAAATCAACGGTAAAATGGTCTTTTCTTAAAAAACTGAAGTCATTTATGTGAAATGTATTGGCAATGTGCTAAATAAATATTTTAAATCATGCTTTACATAAAATAAGAGGAATTATGATTTTTCAAAGAGATAGAAAAACAGACTTGAACTTATAATTGAAGAGCATGGTTTTCACCAGTTGAGCATCAGAGTAAATTGTAGGTAACTCTGTAACAGGACCATGTGTGTTTGCTTTTGAATTACTATCCGATCAACTTGGTATTTTTTGATGCTAATGAGATTGCTCCAACATTTACCCTATCTTGCCCTAAACAAAACAGAAGGCTCTTGAGGATGAAACCCAAATTTTGCAAATGTTAATGGAATAAAGCATCTGTGAGATATTTTACATAGCTATCCTAGATCATATCCCTGAAGGCATTGTTGGAAACCACAGAAAGGTTTGTTATTCACATCCAACTGAATAACATACAGTACATTTGGGAGAGCCAAGAATCTTACAATTCCATCTTCTTCTATGCCCTAGATTCTCATCCAAAAGGAACTAAAGCTTTCATAGGTCAACTGCTATTTTGGACCTCTACATGGTGTCTCTATTTTTCACAAAATATATTTATTTCCCATGTTAATGATGTTAATTTTCTTATTCAAATTTTCATAAGATAATTATCAAGAGGACCGGTTAGGTCATAAATACCAAAACAAAATCCCTCTTATTAAATTATACCTTCTGATTTGTAAATTAATGCTGTTACATAGAGTCCCAGAATAGATAATATTTTCCTGAAACCACTATTCCAACTTATAAACTGTAATCTTTGCAAATAAAGTACATCTTGGTATAATATGAATGGTGCTTCAATGACTATTATTGTAAAAATAAAAATTTTAAGCTAGTTGTTTTATTATTCAGATATGACATTTTGATATCCTAGCTATGTATTAACATTACACAATTTTACAATATTCTTATGAGAATTTAATTCTTTATGCATTATGCAAAGTATATCTTAAAAGCTCCACCAGTTAAGGTTTGTATTATGTATTATGGTATGGTAAGCACTGGCATACTATTAAAAAAACAGTGTATTTTTTCTTCAAAATCAACAACTATTTTTAAAGGGAAAACAGTGAATTTTATTTACTTGAAAATAAAACCAAATTTAGAAGATTCTGAAATCTTAAAATCTGAAAAAATAAAAAAATATGCTGTAAAATATTTCAGTAGTTCTTTTTAAGTTAAAACATTTCAAATGAGATGTTTATCATATAAAGTACACAAAAGACAGCATCTTAAAAGCTAACCATGAATCCACTCTCTATTGGTTTCTGTGTTACAATGTAAAGTACAGAAAACAGTTCACACTCCACTGGTCACAGACAGATATTTTAAATAAATTTTGAAATATTGAACAAAATCTGTTAACACAAAGATTGTAAAATAATTTTATCTACAACAATATTTGAGCTATAGTGAATTCTGTAACTATAGTGTCCAAAGTGTCAGTAATATATACACACACATATATGTGTGTGTACGTGTATATAAATGCATATACATATATGTAAATGTATAATTTATTTGCCTCAATTAGACTTTTTATTATGAAATTTATACTTTAGTTTATGAAACAATTGTCTCTAACTGATAAATCTAATGATTTCCCATGGTATAACTCAGAAAGACTATATGCCTTTGCTTGTTATACATGAAGGAATATAATCATAGATGATTATGTCTTTAAGATATTAGCTGGGAGATACAAAACCTTCACATGAACAAAACTGTCTATGAAAATTAAGTGAAGCCTTCAAAATAAAATTAATGGATTTGCATTATGAACATTTCTGTCAAGTTTGTGCAAGTATTTTTGTATTGTTATTATCATCATCATCATCATCATCATCATCATCATCATCATCATCATCATCATCATCATCATCATCATCATCATCATCATCATCATCATTATTATTATTATTATTATTATTATTTTGGTTTTTTGAGACAGGGTTTCTTTGTGTAACAACTCTAGCTGTCCTGGAACTAGCTCTTGCAGACCAGGCTGGCCTCAAACTCACAGAGATCCACCCAACTCTACATCCCCAGTGCTGGAATTAAAGGCATGCGCCACCACCACCCAGTTGTTTCTCATGTTCTGTATAACAAAACATTGTTAATAATTTCTGCTTATATTATTGTGTCAAATAGAATTTGATTTATGTGTATCACTAAATGCTATTGAAATTGATAACTTTCTTGTATCTCCTTGCAATATAAGTCCTCTAGTTTGAAGGATTTATTCAGATATCTTGCTCATGTGCTGTCTTTGGATATTCACATCTTTCCCATAGGACACTCATACAGTCTCATGAACTTTGTATTCCATTGGCTCCAGAAGAGTGTGTACAATCTACATGTGGATGGATTCATCCTTTAAGTGTGTAAGTCTATTAGACTTCATGGACTGAATATATGTTTGTTTAATATATGCAAATTTTAAATTAAATATGTCTGGAAAACTGAAATAGGGTTGGTTGTTTTTCTTTGAAAACATGTTTTTTTGAAAATTACTGCCTGCCTAAGATTTTTAAATTGTACGATTCCATCAACAACTACAGTCATATAATTGTTGAGAAAAACATTTTTTCCAAGAATATCTAATTATTTTTTAAATAAAGAATATATGAAACAGCAAACATTTAGTTTTGCGTTAGTCTCTTTGTATCTTTCATCTTCTGAAAAACACTTTAAATTTATTAAGTTTTTGTCAGACCAGTCTGAGGAACAATTTCTTTTTAGATTCAGTGTCATTTCCTTTTTAGTTTCTAATGTCCTTTTCACAAGATCAAATGACTTAGCTTCTACACTTTTCACAACCACAAAATCAGGCTTCCTCTGCATAACTTCTATACATGACTTAAATACTTATATTTAACCCATCACATTATTTATGTGTGTGCATATGCTGGTGCTTAGTTGAGCTCTCACTATTTATATTACATGATTTTATATTATTTGTGATACATATTAGTACAGTAATTATATTGTGACTTTATATGTTGTACCTTCCTTTTTAGCTAAGAAATTATTTCTTGTGTTAGCTACAAGAATCCAATTACTTTATGTTAGTATGTGGAAATGTCAAATGTGTTTCTATACTAGTTCAGCAATAATGATGTCAAAAAAGTAAAAGAGATAGATGAAAATTAAAATTCATTTCCTGGCTTCTATTATAGTATATAATAATTGCAGTCAAAATAATCAAAGACTGTGCTTCCTGTTTTCCTGAATTAAATTTCCTGTCTTGATTGGCATACTAGGAATAGTGACAGTATGCCAAAGATACCTAAAATCTAAAACCAAGCTCTTCTTAATACATTTCCCCATTTTTAAGAGATTGGAAGTTATATATAGATTTTTACAATTCTAATTACTTTTAGCCTCAAAGTCCCAAGAAGCTCTTAGTTACTGATATAATTTTAACGAAGAGTGGGCAGTTGAGTACAAATGTTTGATGTGAGCAGGCCCCATCACACAAACAAAAAAAAGAAACAAATGAGAAAAAGGAAAAACTTCATGTGTGTTATGAAGTGTGTGTGTGTGTGTGTGTGTGTGTGTGTGTGTGTGTTGCTGTTCTTATCTGTTTGAGGCAGGGCCTCCCAAAGGTCAGACTGGTTTTAAATTCCCCATATAGATGAGGATTGTTTTGAATCCCTGATCCTTTGGCATCCACCTCTAAGTTCTGGGATTCCATGTCAATGTCACCTGCCAAATTCTGTTTTCCCTAGAAGAATTACATTATGTTCTATGAATATGATACTTAAAAATTCATTTAAAGACATTACAACCATTTATTTAAACTTTATTCCCTTTATTCTGATTATCACAACACAATTTATTATTTATCACCTGTAAAATAATTCCCATTGCTTGAAAAACATCTTGGGTAAAGCATCAGAATTGTTTCTTCTGTCATGATTGAAGAAAATGTTTTCTAAAATGAAGGTTAGTTCATCCATTAAAGATACTGTATTTTTAGCAAAGGGTGCATGGTCTTGGTTAAACATTAAGGTAATAAAAAGCTATTCAATCTACTAACATGAATGGGCTATCATTTTCAACCTCTGTGTTAGCTCATGATTTTAGTTATTTACTGTGTACAGAAAGCTGTACAGGAAAAAACCCCAATGGCCTACGGTATAGCATAGTGTCTATTCATATGGGGCAGTCACTGCTCTGCTCCCCGAAAACTGTCTTGAAATACTGGTAATTGTGTCATTGACTTTTCTCTGTGAAAAAAAAAACCTTTCTAATTTTATGTCTGATATAAGTAAGAGTGTAAAGAAATCATATGTATGAAATGCTAGTAAAGTGGAATTAAATTATAATTCAAATGTGTAGCATTTGTTGTGAATCCTCAAGGAACTATCATTAAAAGTATGTTTTCAGTGTGTGCGAGAGTGCATATGTCTGTATGTATTATAGGTAATTATTTCAAATTAAACAGAGAGAAAAAAAGGTATGTTGAGTATAACTCTTATTAATACATTGACAGTCACAAAGGAAGAAGAAATGTTAGGTGAATTTCAGTATTATAAATTACAAAATATAAATTTAAAATGCTTGCTTTCATAATACACTTCAAATAGATTTTTTCTTATTTTCCAATAACTAGATAAACTATATTTTTAAAATAATAAGGTGAAATATTTTAAGATTTTAGAACATGGTAAATATTTTATGAACCAAGAATGGCAAGCTCAGTTTATTGTGTTGGCCACCACAAAGCATACTGACTTTTCTAACAAATACAGACTAATATAAAGTAGAACAAAATAATAATTAAAGGCACAGTAAAATCATATGCATAGTGGCCATGAGATATTTTCCCTGGTTTGAACTCACCGTATTTGGGATTTGAGATTAGTAAAGTTTGCCCTAAAATTCTTATGTTGCGAAGACCTCTATGCAAGTATTTCCAGACTTTGCTGATCATGGTGAAGACTGTTATTAATGATGTTAATAGATGAATTCTATATTTCTATATTATGGCACAACTGCCAGACACCAGGCTGAGAACTGTGAAGAAGTTATTTGTATCCCATAGAAGGTTAAATTATAAATCACTGATTACAAATATGTCTTGATTGTCTGTAAGGTTTGTCAAGTCAACAATATGAATAACTTCAATTTTCAACTAATTTTGCCCTAAAAATCTCCATTTGTTGAAATATTTTCTCGAAAGGAAGAAAATATCTGACTTAGCAACTATTAATTACTATATTAATCAAATTAGTAAAGAAAGTACACAAATGAATAATAAGTATTCAAATATTTTAAAAATATTTTAAAATGTGTTTCCTGTTTATTTTAGAAGGGTTTTTTAAGAAACTAATAAAGTCATGAGCAAGGTATTCCCTTAAAATCCTTCAAGTATTGAGTTATTAGAAACTTTCTTAGATATATAGATCAGGTATTATATTTTTGAATCAATTATCTCCCCATCACAGGTTTTAGCATTATAAATTTGTAAGGAAGATAAATGTCCCTGCATTAACTTGTTTACATGCATTTTATTTCTTAAGATAAAAAAATTAATGACAATTTATGCTGGAGAGGTTGTGGGGTAAAGGAACACTCCTGAATTGTTGGTGGGAGCGCGAGCTGACACAGCCCCTTTGGATATCTGTATGTCAGTTTCTCAGAAAATTAGGAAACAACCTTCCTCAAGATCCAGCAATACCACTTTTGGGTTTATCAAAGGATGCACAATCTTACCACAAGGACATATGTTCAACAATGTTCACAGCATCATTATTGTTGCCAGAACCTGGAAACAACCTAACTGCCCCTCAACTGAATGGATAGTGAAAATATGGTAAATTTATACAATGGAGTACTATACAGAAGGAAAAAATGGCATCTTAAAATTTGTGGGCAAATGGATGGAGCTAGAAAATGTCATATTTAATTCAGTAACCAAACCCAGAAAGACAATAATTATATGTCCTCACTCATAAGTGGCTATTAGACATAAAGCAAAGAAAACTAGCCTACACATCACAGTTCCAGAGAACCTAGACAACAATGAGGACCCTAAGAGAGACATACATGGATCTAAATACATGGGAAGTAGAAAAAGACAATATTTCCTAAGTAAACTGGGAGCATAAGGACCAAGGGAGAGGGTAAAGGGGAGGGGAGAGGAAAGGAAGGGAAGGGAGCAACAAAAAATGTATAGCTCAATAAAATCAATAAAGAAGATTGAGACAGTAAATGCTCATATGTTCATGTTTGTTATAAAGAAGAGAATGCAAAATTAGCACTGACCATAATGTTATAGTATAGTTAAAGAAAAAAGGCCTAGGGTTGTCTCATTTTTTCCATATTTACTTTCAACATATGAAAATTTTTCATAGTCCAAGTCCACATAGAAATAAACAGCTTAGCATATTTTTATTTTCTTGATATTTGTCTACTCCTAACATGAAAAGAAAAAAATGTAAAGTAAGATTAATTGAAAGAACTGGAAGTATTTCTTAGAGATAATTAAAGTTATAGATAAAACTATTGATTGATTCATGAGGTTGTGTGAATGAAAACAGTCACTATATGTCTATAGGGAATGGCATTGTTAGAAAGTATGACCTTGTTGGAGCAGGTACGACTTTGTAGAATGAAGTGTCACTGCGGTGGGCTTTGAGGGCTAAGATTCTAATGCCAAGCCTAGTGCTACACTTTCTTCTTTCTACATGTGATACAGATGCAGAACTCTGAGCTAGCTCTAGAGTACCATGACTGCCTGCATGGCACCAAGCTTCCCTCCATGATGACAATGGACTAAACGTTGGAACTCTATGTCAGTCCCAGTTAAATATTTTCTGTCTTTTTATTAATTTTTATTGAGCTCTACATTTTTCTGCTCCCCTCCCTTCCTCTCCCCTCCCACTGAAAACTCTCCCAAGGTCCCCATGCTTCCAATTTACTCAAAAAACTTGTCTTTTTCTACATTAGGCAGGTTGGATGCAAGATGTAGAGGGAGAGTAACAAAAGAGATGCTTTGATCAGTTACCATTTTGGAGTTAGGGAGAAACCTGCTGAGGAAAAAGCAGCAGCCCCTAAAAGACATTGATTATAAAAGTTGCAGGATTAATCCAATCTATACATTTTGAAAATGTCTTTACCTCAAAATTAAATCAAAAATATGTTACTTTGAAGAAGAGATTTTTGCTTTTGTTTCCACAGTAAATGAGAGGCTGTGGATCCATTCTGGTTTAAGGAAAATAAGTTTTGATTGAGGAAGACCCCCTAAAATATTTCCAGTGAAACATAGATAAGAAGAATAGCCTATATAAGTTATAAAAGCTAATAAGAAGCCTGAGCTAATGGGCCAATCAATTTATCATTAATACACACTCTCTGTGTTATTTTCTTGAGGCTTATCGACTGCAGGAACCGGGCAGCATAGAAACCCCAACACGCAGCCCCTCATGTTACACTGGATTATCTTTAAAAAGTTTTAAAGAGCAAAAAGTAATCAAAATACATTAAAGCAAATAATAGAGGATTCGTGAATATTACAAAGAAAATGCTTTTATTCAAACAATTTTCTAAGTACCCCAGTCATGTTTCTTTCAAAGAACACTGATGTCTCTTTCAGCAAGCCATTCTTCTTAGGATCTTTTATTTAAAGAGAATCATTTACATTGTTTTCAGTCTTTTGAAATCAATGAGATATATTCTAATTCAGAAACACTTGATTTTTCAAAAGTTGAGTTGTTTTACAGTTCATCATATCTTTTATGATGATGTAGTATCTGGAAAATTTTAAATATACCTTGCAATATTCAAATCTGACCTTTAATTATACTCATTACATGAAGTATATATTTAAGAAACAAATATTTATAAGAAAAATAATTTGTTAGAAATATTTTTTATAAATCAGCCTTCTTTTTGCTACATATTTTGTATTTTAAGTGACAATCTCAACAAATGTCCTTACATCTTTTAAATATGGTTGTTGTTTTGGAAATTTTAATATCTAGTTATTGTAATCCTGACTGCTCTTTGGACTGGGGAGGGTGGGGAGGGGGAGCGGGGGAAGGGGGAAATGGGAGGAGGGGAGGTAGTGGAAATTTTTTAGTAAAAAAAAATAGAAAAGAAAGGAAAGAAAATTTAAAAAGTTAATAAATATATCTAGTTATTTTAATTGGTTGTAAAAAATAAAAGAATTAAAAATGATGACTTTTTTAGTTTGTAAACTTTATACTTTTATTTTTAATGATTACTCCTTTGAAAAAAGTATTTCACATTATTGAACAATGAAGCTCACCTAATGCTGACTGTTTGATTTCCAAGGAATGTACAAAGGATACCCAAAACAATGAAGTCTGCCATTGTTCTAGGTTTCTCATCATAACTAGCTGTTAAGATACCATTGCTGCAGACACCTGACACTTTTGTTGCAGGTCACAACAATAATGACTTAAAATTAACCAGACATCTCTCCTTTTCAGCTATTATTTAGTTACTTTCCCTGAGGAATAAAAACTCAGTGGTCTCACCTAATGATAGAGCTTTCATGTTAGAATACCAATTTGCCAAGCAAAATGTGCCCACTAATGCAATAGTTATAAAACTGTTTATGGGGATAACCAATTGCTATCTTGATTTTATGGGAGTTTGATTCCAAGTAAACACACTGATTGATACCAGGGAATTTGATATCCTCTTCTAGTCTCTGTAGGAACCCAGTCACTTATGACGATAGAGATAAATGTATATTTAATAAATAATACTTAATAGATGCACCTTGAAAAAATAAGTCTAATTAATATGGCCAACATTTATGAATACATTATACATATATAGAAGCTTTATACTATGACTTTAAAAATACCCATTTTTTGTTTTACATTATGGTTATTAACTCTAATTTCTCAAAACATTTCTTTATTAAAAATAAAATAGATGTGACATAAAAATTAAAGTTACAAATATTGTGGGAAAAACAGTGCTCATATTAAGATTTCTATTTCTTAGTTTTTTCATTAATCTGCTTAATATTTATAACTGTAATTAGTTAATTAAAAAGTGTTTCAAAAGGTTGCATAAACAACATCTTACTACTTTATAGATAATGGAATTAAAGAATAGAAAATTGAAGGCCACCTCACTAGTGGATATTATGTTCACATTATTATTCCAGTCTTCTGAACTCAATTATCTATATTGAATAACAAGTCTGCTGTCTTTTATGTATATTGTTCAAAAAATCAGTAAGATAAGCATGCATAGAACATGCATGTATAAAACAGGATTCTATCATAAGTAAAATAGTAATCAAAATTAGCATTAAACAGTAAACAAAATGAGCTTTATTGTGTTTACCAAAATGTCTTCAATGGTAGCTTAAGACTTCACTATATAATACTATGGATCATCTGTCTTTATTGTGTTTAATCAAAAATGGACAAAAGAAACTTAGTGTTACAGAAGCAGTTACTGATTCTTGCATATTGACTTGGTTTTTTTTTTGGAGAAAATTCTTATTTTAAATAATTTTTTGATAATGGAAATATACAGTCATTTAAAATTTGGAATTGCATTCTGCCTGCCTTTAGATAACACAAGCAACAAACAGCAAGACACAATTGTATAGATTCACACACACACACACATACATACACACATACATATACAATCACACACTTTTCCCTTATGAGTAAATAGACATCATAATGACAGAAATTTTTAAACTTTCTATTTTCACTTTAAATTTGATCATTAATAAAATAATTGCACATCATCTGAGTATAGACTTTTATATTGGGTAAAAGAATACAATGTACAATATGAAACTCACTGTATTTGACCATGAAGATTTTAGGTATGGAGAAGGGAATGGATAATTGATGAAGCAAAGAATTGATTGCATCACAAAGGAAGAAAGAAATAAAAGAAACACATGTCTGTAATATTCCACATGTCGAAGAAAGAAAAACATCAACCCATTCAGCAAAAGCCTTGATATGTGTTGACATTTAGAGACAGTAATGGAAAGAAATAATTTTAAAATAAATATAATAGTCATATTTATAGTATCATATAGTATATATCCTCTGAATTCTCTTAATAATAGACATGTATAGACACTCAAAAATTTTTCTCTAATCTATTGCAAGTCTTCTCATCATTATTAGACTATTTTTATTGCACATGTATAATACTTTAACATCAATGAAGCCTGGTTAGTTTTTACATAAGAATACAAAATTATTCAAACTATTTGCTTCAGGGTATCTTTTTAAACACTATATACTTTGGAAATTTTAAAGCGGGTAATATATATATATATATGCATTCATAGTTTTGTTCTCTTTATTTAATTTCCTCATTACTTATCTAAAGTGTCAGTTCTGGCTAGCTGTTGAAGTCAAATTGGAAAAAAAAATTCAAACTCATTTTGTTTCAAAATAATTTTTATCATAGGTGAACTTTTCTGTTCTATATATTTTGACTTTATTGGTTTCTATATATCACCCCAAAATGATAAACAGAAAATAAAAATATAATGTAAAAAAGAACATATTGATAATGTTAGTATTTTCATGTTAAATATATGAAAGAATTTAGGAGAAAATAATATTGCTTCTTTAGATCTATAATTATCAGAAACAGCTAAAATTTTCTACTATCCTGGCTAACATTTTCTTAGCTATATAAATCTGTGTTTGACATTTATAATAAATATTTCAATTCTTATATATTTGATTCATATTGATTTTATTCAGTTGCATTTGAGAAACATTTTGTTTTTCTTATTTTTAAGAGGATTTTTTAAATCTGAAAATATAAGTTATGTTCTTAAATTTCAATATAATTACATTATTATCCATTCCCTGTATATATTCCAAACCTTCACATATACATCTCTTTGCTCTCTTTCAAATTCATGACCCTTTTTTCCTAATAATTGATGTTACATTAAGTTTTTTCTCATTCCTGACTTTGGTTTATTTCTTACAGTTCATTTCTATTATAGAATTATGCATCTGAGTCTGTACATTGCATGGATTTTTATGATACCACTCAACTTATATGTTTTTATTTAAATACTTTTCTGATGGTTCTAACATCTATATACCTCAGAATACTAAATGTTAAAAATCTATTTACAATAAAAGAAAATTTTCTATATATATATATATATTTACTAAAATATTCATTATATAGAAATATAAAGAGTAATTTTCATAAGCTTACTCACACAAATTATTTGCATGCATAATATTTGTTAAGTGGTAATATCAAAACACATAGAAAGTAACTTTTTAATATTCTTTTGAAAGTGATTTCTCATTAGTAACTGCTGACTTAAAAATTTCATGTACATAAGTAAAAAATTCTCTATCAAATTTTTATAGAGTTTAATCTCAACAATAAGTGAAATGCTGTGAAATAATTTATAATTTGTGAGATAAATATTTTAATAAAATATAATTCTATTAATAAACCAAAATTTTTTTAAACTAACTGTACATCAAGACAAGATTTGAGAATGCATTACTACTAAAATTTTCCACTAATATTTTCAATAGAAGCATGGAAAACCATTGCAAACACAGATGAAGATTACCTAGATTTTATGTATATATACTCAAAAAATATAGTAAATATAAAATCATTGGAACAATGAGCTTATTTGCATGCAAACTTTGTTATGATAACTTCTTGAATATTTTCCATTAATGTATCCATTCTCTAAATATTAAGTTATTTCAGTGTTGTATTCAAAATATTATAAATAAACCAATAGAAAGAAACAATAAATAAAGAAAGAAAAACAGAAAAAGGAAAGAAGGAAAGAATAAAGGAAGCAAGGAAGGAAAAAAGGAAGGAAGAGAAGAGATACAGACTGACTGTACAAAACAGTCCAAGCGGTGAACGACCAACCAGCCAGTTGGACAATCCCATCTCTAAATCCCAGGCCGCAGGGCAATACACCCGCCCCTCTGCCATCTACTGCAGCTGCACTAGACCTTTAGCAGGCAAGCCTCCTGCTTGCAGCTGTCCCAACACCCGCCAATCAGACCCTGTAACGTACAAGATACGCTCTGCACCCAAATCCATCTATCCCCTGAGACATCAGTGCCTCCCTGAGACATAGAGAGTGACTACACAGAGTGTAGCAAGAGCAGCTTTCTAAGACACAGAGAGCAACTACAAAGATTGATCCAAAAGCGGAACTGTGAAATACAGACACCAATTGGAAGCACTGGAGCACAGGCAATGACATTGTCTGCAACAATTGGAGGAAAAGATTGGTAGGTGCCAACACATGAATATATTCAATAGCATAAGAGCAATGTGGAAATACCAGAAACTAGTGATCCTACAACAGGAATACCTGAATAATCTAAGCAAGAAGAAGAAACGACCTAAAATATAACTTTATGAGGATAATAGAGACCCTTAAAGAGAAAATGAAAAATTCACTTAAAGAAATGTTGTAAAAGGCAAACAAAGAATTGGAAGAAATCAATTAACTCTTAAATCCAAAGAAAACTAAAATCTAAAAAAAAAAAGAAAAAAGAAAACAATAAAATAGGTGAAACAAAACAATTCAAACAGATCAAGACATGAAAATTGAAATAGAAACAATAAGGAAGGCAAATCAAGAGAATTCTTGAAATGGATACTCTGGGTAAATGAACAAGAACTACAGATGAAAGTATAACCAACAGAATATAAGAGATGGAAGAGAATCTCAGGAGTTGAAAATAGAGGAAATGGAGTCATCAGTCAAAGAAAATATTAAATCCAACAAATTCTTAACAAAAAACACCCAGGATATCTGGACACTATGAAAAGACTAAGCTTAAGGATAATAGGGATAGAAGAAGGAGAATATCTCCAACTCAAAGGCACAGGAAGTATATCCAACAAAATCATAGAAGGAAACTTTCCCAACCTAAAGAAAGATATGCCTATGAAGATACAAGAAGCTTACAGAACACCAAATTGATCAAAAAAAGTCTCCTCGCCACATAATAATCAACATACAGAATAAACACTAAACATACAGAATAATAAAAGAATATTAAGAGCTGCAATGTAAAAAGGCCAAGTAACATAAAAAGGCAGACCTATCACAATTAGCCCTGACATCTCAGTGGAGACAATGAAAGCCAGGAGGTCCTGGTCAAATGTTATGTAGACATTAATAGACCAGGGATGCCAGCCCAGACTACTATATCCAGCAAAACTTTCACTCACCGTGGAAGGACAAAACAAGATATTCCACGACAAAATCAGATTTAACCCATACGTAGCAACAAACCCAGTGCTACACAAAGTACTGGAAAGAAAACTCCAACCCAAGGAAGTTGGCTGCATCAAAAAAACTAGAGACATTTGATGATCTCACAGCAGCAAATCCCAAAGGAGGGAAAAACACACAAAATGACATCACCAACAATGAAAACTAAATTAACAGTAGATAGCAATCACTGGTCATTAATATTACTTAATATAAATGTACTCAACACACCTATAAAAAGGCTAACAAATTGGAAAAGAAAACAGAATCCAAATTTCTGCTATATACAAGAAATACAACTCAACCTCAAAGACAGACATTGCCTCAGAGTCAAGCATTGGGAATTTTTTTCCAATCAAATGGACCTAAGAAACAAGATATCCTAATATCTAACAAAATAGACTTTGAACTAAAATCAATCAAAAAAAGACAAAAAAAGATGTTTCATATTAGTCACAGGAAAAAATCTATCAAGAGGAAATCTCAATACTGAATATCAATGCCCTGAATAAAAGGGTACCCCATATGTAAAAGAAACACTTCTAAAACTTAAATCACACATTAACAGTGGGAGACTTCAAAACCCCACTCTCACCACTGGGAAAGTCAGTCAAACAAACAAACAAACAAAAATACCAAGAAATAAGGGAACTAACAGGTGTTATGGCAGACCTAAACAAAGAACTCTCAACAAAGGAATCTCAAATGGCTGACAGACACTTAAGTAAATGCTCAACATCCTTAGCAATCAGAGAAATGCAATTCAAAACAACTCTGAGATTCCATCTTACACCTGTAAGAATGACGAGATAAAAAAAAATGATGACAACTTATGCTGGAGAGGTTGTGGGTTAAAGGGAACAACCCTTCATTACTGGTGGGATTGCAAGCTGGTACAGCCCCTTTGGATATCAGTACAGTGATTTCTCTAAAAACTAGGAAACAACCTTCCTCAAGACCCAGCAGTACCAAAGGATGCAAAATTGTACCATAAAAAACATGTGCTCAACTATGCTCATAGCAGCATTGTTTGTCATAACCAGAACTTGGAAACAACCTAAATGACGCTCGACAAAAGAATGGATAAGGACATGTGGTACATTTACACAGTGGAGTACTGCTCAGCAGAAAAAATAATGACAATTTAAAGTTTGCAGGCAAATGTGTGAATTTAGAAAACATAGTTAGTGAGGTAACCCAGACCCAGAAAGACAAATATCATACGTACTCACTCATAAGTAGCTTTTAGACATAAAGCAAAGAAAACTAGCCTAAAAATCACAATCCCAGAGAACCTAGACAAAAATGAAGACCCTAAGAGAGACATATGTAGATGGAAAATAGAAAAAGACAAGATCTCCTTAGTAAATTGGGAGCATGGGGACCATGAGAGAGGGTTGAAGGGGAGGGGAGAGGAAGAGAGGAGATCAGTGAAAAATGTATATCTCAATAAAATCAATAAAAATTAACAATAAAAAAGATGTCAGAAAATGCAAAAAGATTCATATCTATTAACATGCACAAAACTCAAGTTGAAGTGGATCAAAGACCTCAACATAAATTTGGCCACACTGATTCTCATAAAATACGAAGTAGGAAGTAGTCTTCAATGCATGGGCATAACAAACCACTTCCTAAATATAACACCAGTAGCACAGACACTGAGATCGGCAATCAATAAATGTGGCCTTCTGAAACTGAGAAGTTTCTGTGCATCAAAGGACACAGTCAATAAGACAAAACAAAAGCATGAGGAATGGGAAAAGATCTTCACCAACCCCACATCAGAGAGAGGACAGATCTCCAAAACATATAAAGACCACAAGAAACTAAACATTAAAATAGCAAATAATCAAATTTTAAAAATGGTGTGCAATCTAAGCAGATAATTTTCAACAGAAAATCTTTAAAGGCCAAAAGACACTTAAGAAATTTCTCAACATCCTTAGCCATCAGTGAAATGCAAATCAAAATGACTCTCAGATACCAGCTTACACCTGTCAGATTTGCTAAGGTTAGAAACTTCAATGATTGCTTATGTTGGAGAGAATGCAGAATAAGGAGAGCACTCCTCCATTGTTGGTGAGTGTGTAAACTTTTACAGCTACTTTGGAAATCTGTATGGCAGTTTCTCAGAAAATAGGGAATTAATCGACCTCAAGACCCAGCAATACCATCTTGGGCATGTACCTGAAAGATGAACATTCATATCACAAGGACATTTGCTTTACTTTGTTCATAGCAGTATTATTTGTAATAGCCAGAAATTGGAAACAACCTAAATACCCCTCAACTAAATGATGGTTGAAGAAAATGTGATACAGTTATACAATAAAGTACTACTCAGCAGAAAAATATGACATATTGAAATTTGCATGCAAATGGATGGAACAAGAAAAAAAAACTTCCTAAGTGAGGTAATTGAAACCTAGAAGGACAAACACAATATGTACTCTCTCATAAGTGGATATTAAACATAAAGCAAAAGGCAACCAGTCTATAATTTATGACCCTAGAGAAGCTCGGTAACAATGAAACCCTAAGAGAGACATACATGAATCCTTCTGGAAAAGGTAAATAGACATGATCTCATTAGAAAATTGGAGCATGGGGGGGGTGGAGGACAGAAGAGAAGGGGGAGAGGAGAAAGAGTGGGGGTTGAGTACATGAGGGAGTGAGTTGGCTGTGATGGGGAAACACAGTAGGAGAACAAGTAAACGGATATTTTGATTGAGGGAGATATTATGGGACTTGTGAGAGACCTGGCACTAGGTAAATTCCCAGGAATTCACAATGATGATCCCAATTAATATCATAAGCAATGGTGGAGAGGGTACCTGAACTGACATTCCCCTGTAATCAGATTGATGATTGCCTCAATTGTCATCATAGAACATTCGTCAAAGAACGGATGGAAGCAGATTCAGAGATCCAAAGGAAGCCCTGGGCCAAGCTGCTGGAGTCCAGTGGAAGAGAGGGAGGAGCAATAATATAGGCAATAGGGTCAAAATCATGATGTGGATACCCACAAACACAACTGACCTGAACTAATGGGAGCTCACTGACTCTGAACTGAGAGCAGGGGAACCTGCGTAGGACCAAACTAGGCTCTCTGAATGTGGGTGACAGTTGTGTGACCGAGGCAGTCTGTGCGACCACTGGCCGTGGGACCAGGATTTATCCCTAGTGCATAAACTGGCATTTTAGAGCCCATATCCTTGGAAGGATACGTTGCTCAGCTTAGATATAGGAGTATCAGCTTAGTCCTGCCTTACTTAAAGTGATGTTCCAGAGTTTGTTGACTCCACATGGGAAGACTTACACTATCTGAGGAGTGGACAGGGGTGGCGTGGGTGGAAGGTGACAGGGGTGAAAGGAGGAGAATGAGTGGGAACTGGCATTGGTGTGCAAAATAAGAAAAGATTGTTAGTAAATAAATAAAAGAAGGAAGGAAGAGAAAAAAGAAAGAAGGACAGGAGAGAAGGAATTAAAGGACACAGAAATTATTCAACTCAGTCAACTCACTTTCCTTTAGAAAGTGATGTCTACCCTATTTAGCATAAGCATTCTACTTCAGTAGCTGTTCAAACACCAGAAAGGATGGTATGCGTTTGAGACAAGGAACTTAATCTCTAAGTATTTAAACTTTGTGGTTTTCTTTAAAGCCGAGTGGGTTTTAACACCTTAAGGGAATTAAAAGGCTTTTGAGAATGATTTTTATATCAACATGCTCCAAAGCTGTCATAGGTTTCAGGCAACCATTTTCAAGATATTTTGTTCAAATAATGGGTTTGTTTTATTCTCAGATAAGTCATTCAGTAATCCCTTGCATTGCAGCTTATTGCTGCTATAGCCAAAGTTAATTAATTAGAAATATTAAAGCTTGGATTAACACTTGGACCTGATTCACAAATCATTTACTTGAAAGTATCTAAGTTACCCAGTAAATTTACTTTTAAATATAACACTACACTAGAGAAACATATGTTTAAAAAGAAACTTTTTCCTTTCCCTTTTTATTGATTTTTGTTGAGCTCTAAAAGAAACTTTTAAAGGCAGTGTAGTCCATATGAAATAAGAGTTTTATGGCTTCTTTCAAGGTTCTTCTAGGCAAATTGACTCAATCTGTTTGTACTTATATTTATTCTGGGAGTTGTTCTCATACATTTTTCCTGATATATGTTTTATTTTGAGAAACAAAATAATTATCTGAAAAGGAAGTGGTGTCATTCAACAGTGTGGCTGGCATGATAGATTAAAAAGCAGCCCAAATGAATTCTTCAATATTTGGAGTCTAAGACAATAATTGAAGGAATGCTGACAATATTTCAGGGAAGACTTTTTTCTGTAAACAAAATCTAGTTATTGTTTGAAACACTAAGGAGAGGGAGGCTACCTTGTAAATACATAATAAAAGGAAACCTAAAGACTTTGATGTTTCTGTTCTGGGTTTTTTTTTCCCCCAGCAGAAACAAGTCAAAACATAAAAGACTTCCACAACAGGGTTTGCATATCAGCTTCCCTGTCTGTTGAACAAACTCAATGAAATGTCAATTGCAAATGACAATATTTTGAGCAAAATATCCAGAATTCCTAGTTAAGGTGGGATGGGGGTTCTGGAGCTTTCTGTAAGGAACAATGTTGTAGCTATTTTAGGATTTCAGAGTCAAATATTTCTAGAAAATTACTGAAATTTGTTATAATAGTATAAAAATTTAAAATAAAAAACATCCATATAGGCATGGTATATGAAAAGAAATGAATTTAGGCATGATCCCGCAAAGTTTTATGAATGTTACAATTGGAATCACAACTTTTACGTGTTTAGATTATATAATAGGCCTGAAGAGATGGATCTGGTTTTGCAGTAGACTCAAATTTGGTCCCAAAATCCACATTTGGATGAAAAAAAACCTTGTAATTTCAGCTACAGGGAATCTAGCGTCCTCTTTGACTTCCACTGGTGCCTGTATTCAAGTGCACATATCACAACACACCCCCAAAAACACACAAATTTTTAAAAAGTAATCCTTTCTTTTCACTTCTCAAATATTTAGACATTTAAAAACAACTTTTTGCTCACATACAACAGAAAAGCATCTTGTAAACTTAGTGTCCCACTCGACACATCCTATGCTACAGATGACAGTGTGGACTGCTTAGTTGGATTTATTCATAAGCTTCATCTTCTCTTGGTATATCTTGCCTGGTAGGTCAGTACAGCAGCACAAAGCATTACATGTTGTGTCAAGCCATTGATGTCTTTTCATCTCCAATTGGCCTAAAATTTATTCCTCAATGTCTTCACGCCATTTGGGGTATCTTCATGAGTAGGGGCCATACCTTGTATTTATATTAAGTAACTAAGGGTGATGACAAGACTCTCTGTTTTTGTAGAGGCCTCGTCTGGTTATTTACTGACTAACAACTCACAGAAATTTGTCCCAGGCCTGCTGCTGGAATTGTCTTTAATAAGCCATATCTTTTAGAACACCGTTTTTCATCCCTCCATAGTAATTCTGTTAAGGTGTATTGTGAATTAGGTACTAACTAGCGGATTATCACACAGTTTTGTTATAATGTCTCATCTTTGCTGAGCACACCTACTGCTTTCTCTTATTTCTCATTCCCCTACTCCTATCACTGCTCAATTCTTTAACCCTCGATATTATTGCCTTTATTCTTTCATTTAATTATTGCACTTACCTGCTCTAAATTGAATCATGCAATAGTAGCATTCCATATGACTTTTCATAGCTACTTATTTGGGATTGACTTTCCCTTTCACCCCCTACCTGTTTAAGCCTTCCCTCCTTCAGTTTCCCACAACACTATCACATTATTTTCTCTTCTGAAATCTTCTCTGTTGCCTTCCTTAACATGCCCCATGAGACTTGGGTGGTGGTTGCTCATGCATTTAATTCCAGCACTCAGGATGCAGAAGCAGGCTAATCTCTGTGAGTTCTAGGTCAGCATGGTCTATAGAGTGAGTTCCATGACTCCCAGGTCTACACCGAGAAATCCTGCCTCAAAAAAAGAGCAAACAAATTCCCCATGAAAGGCCTTTTCTCCAGTAGTTTGCTATATTCCATCAGTTTTCAGGTTAAGCATACAAAACGAAAGACTTGTAATCGATAAGAAATGGAACAAGCAATATTTCTATTTATTTACCTTAGAGCAGAGTAATTAGAGTGGATCAGAAATACTAACTTGCTCCTATATTGGGGAATAATGTGAGCCAGGAGCATTATCCAGATTTTTTTCCTCCATGTCAATCAAGAGATCTACTACTAACCTGCCAATTATATTCTAGACTCTTCTTTCAGCAGTCAGAAAACTTTTCAGGGAAATGATACAAACATCCAAGTTGTGACTCCATTGTATATTTGGCCATCAATTGCAATGGTTTTATTCTCATTGGGAATGTACAATATATAAATATATTTTAAAAGTATACTTCAGGCAATATGCTTTGCTTTCTTTCACAGCTATGGGACATTCATAGGCTTTTTTTCTGCACCTGCAAGATTTTTACCATAAGGTATGGGAAAAACAAATATAGGAAACAGAATCAGAAGGTCACTCTTGAAGGTATTCACATATATTTGAAATAGTATCCCACAGGAAAGAGATTTCATTGCCAAAAATCATTATTTTCACTCCTTTAGATGCCATGGGAAAATACAGTTTAAATGAAAAATGTAGAGGAATTTTAAAATCCAAGTTTTCACTCATTATAGATGATTCCAAAGGGCAGAATAATCTCAGTAACATTCCTACATTACCCTATAGAAAAGCACAATTGTCTTATTTTTGCGGTGGCAGGTATCAAAGATAAAAATCACTCAGGGAATCAAATTTTATACTGGTTATTATAAAAAAATAATTAAAGAAATGTTAAGAAAAACAGAAAAAATAACAAAAACACGGATCTCTCTATTCCTCCTGTTCTTTTCTCCTCTTGAGACTGCTCAAAGAAGGCACTGTTAGTTCCAGATTGCCTCATTCAATTTCTGTTTTCATCAGAAGGACACAAGGTTATATTCTCTCATAAAGCAATTTACATAATGATTTAAATGAACATTTCCAGGCTAAATTTTTAGTCACCAAGATAATCAGAAAAATGTTCTAAAGAGATTAAGTAGGTGCTTGAACAGTTATTTGCTGATGACACCAGGAAATTAAAAGTTATAATAAGGAAAGCAACTTCTTACCTTGGCGAAGCCTCCCACTTCCATTCAAGTTTTAAAATCCATACTTACTTGCAGAGAGAAATTGACTTTTTAAAGCTGCCTGATATTAAAGAGATTTAATGTTTTAAAAGTTATTTCTTTAAATTACTAAGAATAAAAAAATATTTCTTCTTTGCTGTTAATGAATTTTTCTTGATATTTGTATTAATTACTATATTCTTCATTATTTTTAAAACAATATTTTTCAGTTAGTATGGGAAAAGTCATTGCAGTATTTGAAAAATACGATTTCAGTGATCTTTGTATTAAGTTCAGAAGGTGCTGATGGAAAGAAAACTCAATATAATTAAAATATATTAATATGGTTTGATGTAATTGAATACTCATATCAAATTGCCTAATTTTTTCCTGGACCTGGGTCATGAATGTGAAACTCAAAGTTATGTAATTTACCTATGATATAGGTTTTCTTAAATATTTATTTAACCATCAAATTCTTCTGTTTATACTAAAGAATGTAGGTCTTGCTTACTCATCTGAAATTTCTACTTTCTCTTTCCAAGCAATGGACTTGTACAATGGTTATTCCACCCATTTTTATGACTGGGTAAATGAACACTCTTTGTTTGAGAGATATATCATAAATATAATTCAGGAGTGATGAAGACACAGTAGCGACACTGCACAACAGAAAAAATACAAGCATCTGCTAAATCAAAAATAAAAATAGAAAAGATTAAAAGAAAGCAAGCAAGACAGGTATAAACTATAAAATGTATCTGAAAAATTATAAAAAAGAATACAGTGAAGGGAAACAAAACAGAAGAAATCAAGAGGGGAAGAGTCTGAAATATGTATACAAGGAAAATACATTGGTACAAATGAAACAAACTAATCAAAGAAAAAGTTAAGCAAAAATGGGAAAAACAATCTTTGCCACGGAGATGGAGACGTGACGAGAGGAATGAAAATCCCCTCCTACATTAAGTTGTCCATCAATGAAGGTTATTGAAGCTACTGATGAATACTACCTAAAGCTTAAATTAAATCCCATTTTCTGAAGATAACACAGAGTTTTAATACAAGGTTTGGAATATTTGAGCTGGAACTGACCTAGAAGCTTTCTCTCTGAAGATTAGCACTCATAGTATCTAATGATACCTTGCAGACTGACAAGGGAGAAAACAAACAATAGTCTGACTCAGAAGGGAAGTTTGGGAAATATAAAGGTGACCAGCGTTTTAAGATAACCAATAGAGGAAATTGTGGCAATACAGTGTGGGTAAGCAACAGCCAGCTCATTGGACTTTTGGCCAGCTCAATAGGATGAAATCCATCCCTGATTATCTAAACATAGGAGAGTCCTTGTGGTTTCTGTGGATTTAACATCCTTTTCTTTATTCTTCTTTCATTTAGCTGGTGGGATCATTTCTTTTATTCTCTAAAGAAATGTGTCAGTACAGGTGATATTTATTATTTTCAAAGCACACTCAAGGTATCATTTATATAACAGCACAGGTACTCAGATGTATAAATTTATATGGAACACCCTGTTTCTAAGTGTATGTCAGTTATTGTTCTGATTCTGTATATACTACTTTATCTCAGATATTCAGACTTAGCAATACAGAATGAATTTTGGTACTGTCTGTAGGACAGACACTATAGAAAGACAGTGTTGTTCTATCACTGATGAATGTTAGGTTCAGATCACAGAGTCCCCCCAAAACCATCTAGGAGACTGAATCATGTATGTAAAAACATTTCATTTCCTCTTTAAGGGCCTCAACATTTCCCTAAAGTTATAAATAAGGTCATTTTCTTCTACTTCATCTGTGTCGGGGTGTTCAAGTCTTACTGTTGTAGAACCACTATTTTTGGTGATGCCAGGTTTCTCTGTGTGTTGTTCGATGTGTTCTTATCTTGTTTTCTACCCATCTTTTCCTCCAGTTGGTGCAGTTGAGGCTGTTTCTGTGGTGGTCACCTCTCCCAAGTGCCAGTGGGTCTGAGACTCAGATGGTCGCTTCTCAAAGTGGAGTTGGGGCCATGATTCTATATGCCTGGTGATTCTGGAAGTGGTTTCAGCCTTCTTGCTTGGGCCTTGCTTGCCTGCTCCCAGAGGTTGTTTGGCACTCCCAGTGGTTGCTCAGACCTTTCTACCTGCTGGCAGAGTTGGCTTGGGCCTTGCTTTCCTGCATCTGGAAATAGGTTAGGTCTTTGTGCCTGTTCCTGGAGAATGTGCAGACCTTCCTGTCTTTTCCAAGAGGTTTCTCATCATCTTTTGATTTTTTATGTTTGAAGGAGAATTTTTTAAGGTAGCAAATAACAATGATTGCAGCAATGATGTTCATTGTTTGTTATTTATTTTTTCCTGGAATATTTTACATAAATCTGATTGTAATGCAAATCTGCTGGTTTGTATCACATATGATTGTCATTTTATCCAGATTTATTCTGTTATTTTGATATTTCATCTAAATCATCACGAGTGCCTTTCACAATTCTAATTGCCCAAGGGTTTATTATCTGAAAACAAAACTGCTTTATAGGAAATTCTATCACAGCTTTCCCTATTGTCACGTCTCTATAGCAAGATGGAATTGCCTCTCTATAGTAAAAGTCATCTTTTACAATCTATGCTAGTGTCTTGGTAAAGTAAAGGAAGATAGATTGGAATGTGTTAGTATGACATCATAACAATATGATATCTCCTATGTTAACTTCTTAGCGTTTTTTACTTATTTAGAGGCAAATCCCTCATATTGTTAACTAGCTTCAAACACTCTGTATATTTAAATATAATTTTAACAACTGATCTTACTGCTTCCACCTTCTGTCTGCCGGGCTTAAACTGTGCACTACCATGGAATAGAACCTCTGGTTTCAGACATACTTGGTAGGGTCCTACCAAATAAGTCAGCCCCCAGTCTTTGAATTTTACTATCATATGCACTATACAATGCATGCTTATGGTAGAAAAGAAGGAAAATAATTGTGTAGTTAAAATCATAATAGAATATAAGATTTTTTAAGTTATCAGGTTTATTTCAAATATAAAATACAGTGTTGTTTTTCCCTCAGAAAATTCAAAGATATGTACCATTTCCTAAAATCAAGAAATGAGTTTCAGGCAAGCACTTTTTTTCTAATCAACATCTTAAAAACATTAATTAAAAACTTCAAATCCTCAACATAAAATTTCATATTCTATAATTCGTAATTATAGGATTTTCTTACTCTCACCTGCATAAGAGATTTATACTTAGCATTATGTGTCTCCGTTAACATAAAATTGTCAAATGTCAGCAAAATTCTATTGCTACTATCAACCATCAGTGTGGAAATTTATCCTAAATAATATTTAGATGCTACAATTCTTACACAATCTAAAAGCTTTATCAACTTTTCACAATTTGTGGATAGTTTTATAATTTTTAAAATATTTTAAGACTGTTATAAAAATCTTCCATTATTTTCTGTGATAATAACATTTTCTTCAAATAATAATTGCTTTCATGAACAATAATTTTAGAACTATAATGTGTATTATAATTTATTGTATATCACATAGAAAATCCTTAAAGAATGCATAGATTAATGAGATTTCAAGGAATAATAATTAAATTTAAAATATTCCTCTATCCCTTATATGAATATTTACATATAACAATAAACTGATGATAAAGAATGTTACCAAACTGGACATCAATCTCAAAGTAACTTGTTGGCTGATGGAGTTCTACATAGAGATAAGAAATAAATATATACATATATTTCATCACATTGGAACCAGTACAAAGGGTTACTTATTGCTCCAGAAATATTGGCACTTCCTCTCTGACTGTTGTGTTTTCTTTACAATTTTCCTATAGTTTTCAGTTTTCACTGACTACAGATGACTTAGAATGTATAAACTAAGATGAGCATATTGTATGTCCTCTTCTGTAGCCAATTTTTCTCATTAGAAATATGTCTCATGGCTGTCTGGAATGATTTCTAGATGTTTTATCCTTTACACTGCCTGAAAAGTATGCTGTAATCTGAGGGAGAACTAGTCATTTAACATATCTAATAATGTCTGCAAATAGCAATGTTTCAAGTCATCCATGAATATAAACAGATGTTTTAATTATCACACTTGTTATTTTTTTTTCTGGCTCATGAACACTCCAAGTTATAGACATAGGAAAATATGTCTTTTTATTTACACACTGTCAAAATTTATTGTAAAATAATTAACCCACACAAATGGTCATTTTAGTTCTAATAGTTTGCTAAGTAGTTATCGTTTCCTATGATAGATTTGATTAAGACAAACACAATTTTTTTAAATTATAGTCTTAAGTACTAATATAAAAATTCATAATACCTTCAAAGAAATGTATCATTTTGTGTATGTATATATATATATATATGTATATGTATATGTATGTATATATATATATATATGAGAATAGGTCACCTTTCCTTAATCTAAATGATTCTATAAACTGATATATGTGATACACATATATCAGTATATATATATATTCAAGCAGACACCTTTTACAGCATCAAGCCAAAGCCAAAAATGTTAACTACTTTTTATGCTTCTTGCTATCGTGAGATCATCATGCATAAGTTGTAAAGTGTTGACTGAGTTTTCTGTCTGGCCTAGTTCTCACAGTTGGTAAGTCCCAAAGAAATCACAGAGAGGTCTACATTAATTATAGACTGATTTGCCTAGTATCACAGGCTTCTTATTAACTCTTCTAACTTATATTAGCCCATTAAATCTTGTCTGTGTTAGTCACTTGGCTTGGTACCTTTTTCAGCCAGGTAGTCACATCTTGCATCCTCTGCATTTGGGTCATGACTGTAGACTAAAACTTCCTCTTCCCAGAATTCTCATTGCCCTGCCTCTCCTTTCTGCCTGGTCACCCCACCTATACTTCCTGCCTGGCCCCTGGCCAATCAGCATTTTATTAAAATAATACAAGTGACAGAATAAAAGACCATTGTCCCAAAGCAGGAAAAGCACTTCTTGTTTCAGCTGCTGCTGTCTGATTGATAGATGAAGTAAAGATAGATTTTGGTTGTTGTTGTTGTTGATGATGATGATGCTTTTTTAACAATTTGGGGGTTATAATTTTACATTTTGTGTTGTCAGAAAAGCATCTGTAATTCATTTCGTCCATATAAATTTTATACCTAAATAAAAGCTTGAATAAAATCAAAAGAATACATAATGTTACATAAAATAATTTAAAGTGCTTTGCATTTATGTTGCATAAAATTATAAAGCATCTATATAATTTATATTGCCTGCTTTAAGATAAAATTATAAGGTAGATCAGTCATCTTTTTATGTAGATAATATTGGTACTGAGAAAGACATGTAAAGTTTTATTGCTGTTTATTCATGGGTTCTTCATTTATAAAGTTGGAAGTTAGAAAGATCACTCTGTTCCTCTCAAACTCTTACATTCTGATCATTTAATCTTCCAAACCAGAAAAACAAGCTGGTTTATTTGACTGAGTGACAATTTACAGAATTGTTTAAATTCAAAGGAGGTATTAATGAGTACTAACTTTGGTAACTGGTATTACTGCAATCCTCAGATAACTTGCCAAGAATATTTTCTGTTTTCTCCATATTTGCCATTTCAATATCTTTATGTGCCCATTTTCCACCAGCTTTTCAGTCAGCCCCTCTGCCAAGTGCACGTTTCCATTCCTGAACACTAATGTGAATAACGTTCCTGGGAAGAACTGCTCTAGATGCTGAATGTTCTGCAACACTGACTGGCTCCCTTTAATGACTATGGGAAGTTTAGAATGATGCATGATAGAACCAAATTATTTCAATTACTGTTTAACCTTCTTATGAAATATTTATTGTCACCCTTTGTATATGACCTAACATCTCTGTGACCATTAAAAAAATCCTTTGTTGTATAGAAAGAGGACCCCAACAAAGACTCACAGTATCATCAAATATTATCAGAGGTCTACTTCAGAGATTCTCCCTCTTTGCTTTAATCAACCTACCTGTTATTCTTATCAATGCAATTTTAAGTTTCTTGATTTATGTTGTCTATTGTTTTGTCACTATTAAAATTTCATTAACATGTTAACATGTTGAAACACAGAATTTGTGATAATCTAAATTTTTGTTTCTAGGCTGTGGTCACTTATACTTGGTTCTAGAACTAGCATCTCTTGTTCCCTTTGAGAAGAACACTGTTTCTTTTGTGATAAAAATAAGTTGCCAAAATATCAAAGGATATATTCACTTTTTCTATAGAAAATGTTTGACAGTTTCTAATCATTTTAACTTGCTTTATTTCCTTCTCTCAGTTTCCTGCCTCTCCCATTGAAATCTTCCTTCCCCACCCTCCTTCTCCTTCCTTCCTACTCTCTTGTCTTTGTGAGAGCTTATGAGAGAGATAAAAATAGAGACAGACAGACAGACAGACAGACAGACAGACAGGCAGGCAAAGATAGAAACAGAGAAATAGACAGAGACAGACAGACAGAGGGATGGTGATAGAGAGACAAAGACAGAGAGATACAAAGATAGGGGCAGAGAGGCACAAAGAGACAGAAATAGAGAGACTCATTGAGTTTAATTAGAGTTGCTGATAGTAGCAAGAGTTGGAGGCTACTTATTGAAGACTGTGCCACTTACTCAAAGTCATAATATTATAATGAATGAAATCACTCTCCATAACAAGCAAGATCTGCAAATAGGCACTCAGATCATGGAAGGAAGGGACATTATGTATGCCTCCCTGCAAAATGTAATTTTTCAAGGGCTCCCTCATGGAACGTGTTCAGTCCTCCCAAGTTTAAGGATAGAGACCTAAGGCCTGTGCTCATCTGTAACTACATTGTAGAAATAAAAATCTTTTCATTGAAGAAGGAAATTTACTTAAATGTAGAAGATAATTGCTGTAAAATTCATGAGATTGGATGATAAGAATGTTTAACTGGGATTGCCATCTATGGTCAGGTACAGTTTACATTAACTTAAGGATATTCTGGTTCTTAATCTGAATAACTAGAGAAAAAAATATCCTGTGTTCTCAGGACTTATGATGAATCAGTCTTCTATTGGTGTGCAATGATCATTCCATCTGCTTTTTATTTTGACCATAGTGATATAGGAGTGTCATCTGTCTATGTGTTACTTTGATTTGGTTAATAAAGAAACTGCCTTGGCCTTTTGATAGGCCAGCCCTTAGGTGG
>LOEQ01008344.1:33126-47010 GCA_001685075.1 Bramus lutescens
TCGGGGTATAAGCTAGCCGTGCAGGAGCCGGGCGGGATGAAAAGCAGGCCTGCTGACCTAAGCACTACACCATAGTCTCTGTCTTTCTCTCTGAGGTCTTCACAAGAGCCTGATACAAAATTTTTTTGCCTTAAATTATCATCCTGTGTTACCAATGTCATAATTTCTGATAATTCTCTCCTTTCTCCTCTTTAGTATGAGAATATATTACTACCTCAATACTTCTTTTTATCTAGAAAAATTCTAAAATTTTAATCTAAATTTGTATATAAGATTTAATATCGACTAGTCAACCACAACTTGAAATAAACATTAATACATAAAAGATGTTAGTTGTTCACTTATTATATAAATGGGAAATAACAAAGGAAAATCCATGATGTTTTGCTCATCAGCTTGCAGATATTATTTCACTATTTACTAACAAGTAATGTCTCACATTAATTGATGTATAAATCTATTAATACCTTAATTGGTTGTCAGATATTTGATCATGAGTATTTACTAAGTGTCTTTGGAAGATGCACTCTTATCCATAGAGACGCTCTAATGTTAAGAGGTATCTTTTCAAAGGAAACCTTTTTATATCTTAGACCCTTGGCTGACCCAGGTCTAGTCTGTTTCTACAAAGATGAGCACTATTTAAGAGAATTTTGAAGAAGAACATTATGAGGATTAAGTTTGTCAGTTAGCTGAGACAAAGAGTAATTAACTAAATAATAACAAACAAACAGAAAAAAGAGCACCTGAAATCAAAGTTTATTGATCACAGCTGCCCAGAGATAAGAATGCAGCTGACAGGTTAATGGGAAAGGGTGATTGACCTGAAATTAGAAACTGCACCAGCAGTAGAGGAACAGGATATCAACAGTAGAGGAACAACATGGACTTTTCTCAAGTGGGTCTCCTGGGTGAGTACTTAGTGGTGACTTTCTAGTCAGCAGACATGGATTCACTAGGTTCTCTCTGCAAGTGGCAATTAGGTATTGTCATACATATGCAAAAGTTTTGAAGGTATGGGGATATATGGGCTGAGTCAAGTGCAGTATATCTATTTGGTCCTTAGGGATCTGGAATCAGGAGACTGATTCATTGACGCATATATCGTTATTGAGGAAGAGGAGGAGACAAAACTCAAATTCTGTGGCAATGTTAACAGAATTCTGTTTCAGGTGATAAAATATCCATTATATTCCAAGTGGATTCTGAGGAAACACAAAATTATTCACTGCAAAGGCATAGAAATAATGATGATGGATTTTAAAAGAAGTACTTCAGAATAAATATATGAATGACTTCTTGTATAAAATTTTATATATATATATACCAGACACCCAGTCTTGATAGCATATTCAAAAGTTAAATTTTGAGAAACGTTCATATAAAAACTTACACTTTTCGTCTCAATCTTAAGCTGTAATATATGTGTAATAAAACTTACACTTTTCATCTCAATCTTAAGCTGTAATATATGTGTAATAATTGCACAACATATGATTAAAATAGTTTAAGCATGTATTAAAAATGTATATAAATAATTTTATAATGAAAATAACTATGGTTTTAAATTTAAATTTAATCATTTAAATTTTGTACAGTATTCATGCAACCATGCCTTAAATAGCAATAATTTTCATACAACTAGACCAATGCTATATGAACTTTTTTCCCACTTTCATATTAGAGTATAAACAATCTCCTATGCTTAACAGAATTTTTTTAAATATTTGCTCTCTTTCTGGTCATTCTCAGTTCATAATTAGCTATTTCCTTTCTTTAGATGATGAAATACTTGATCTCATACATTTCTCTCTTTGAAAAATTGGAAGGCAAACTTACACTAGACCCAAGTGATTTCTTTTAATTTTCTTAAAATTATTTGGAATTCACATTTACTGACTTCCCTTTGTTTCCCCCCCACCCCATTCACTTTTAAACAATGCTATTCATTCAATACCGTGCGGCTGACATTTTCTTGAGTTAAACTTGAAGACTGATGTTTGACTCGACATTTCCTAACATGAAGAGAGACAGCTTAATTCCAGGAGCTTCATGCGTGTCATAATTTCTCCAGCTGAGCTATCTGTTACCTTGCAAGCTCCTAAGTTATTTCTATATTATGTAAAATACAGCATGAATCTATGGTGACATATGCCATTTGGGGCTTTTTTTATCATTTGCCTAGTCAATTGTAAGGACTGTAAAGTAGAAATGAGATTTCAGAGTAGAAACCAAACACATGCATCTGACTCTCCTCTGAGCATTTCTATTATGTGCTGTCTCGTCCCATTGGGAGCCTCTTCAGAGGCAAGTATAAAATACTTCAGTCAGGTTTCCTCTCATCAAATAATATCTGTGAATTTGTGATTTTTGAATCTTAGTAGAAGTGTCTCTTGCAAATTGAACCATATCTTAAAAGGACTGACAATATCGCCTGTTAGAAAAATAGCAAGCATGGGTAACAATCTATGGCTAAACATATATTCTCACGCATTTGGGTAAAATAGACTTTTCTTAGCCAGGAGGCAGAATCTTCTGTTGTGTTTTGGACAAATGTTTGAGAAGGAAAAAATCATTGCCATAGCAAGGCTAGCAAATTAAATTGGAAATTGTGCTTTTTTATTTGTTCTTCTGTCATATATCACATCCTGACTGCAGTTTCCCCTTCCTCCTCCCTCAATTCACCCCCTCCACCTCACCTCTCCTCCAAATCTGTTCCTCCTTCCTTACCTTCAGAAAGGGTAGGCCTCCCAGGAATATCAATCAAACATGGCATATCAAGTAATTTTAGACTAGAAACATACCCTCACACTGGACGAGGCAACACAGTAGGATGAATAAAGTCCCAAAGCAGACTAAGTAAAGAGACTCCCTACTCCTATTGATAGGAGTCCCACAAGAATGCCAAGCTACATAACCATAGCATATATGCAGAGAATATAGCTCTGATCCATGCTGGCTCTTTGATTATCAGCTCAGTCTATGTGAGTACCTATTAGTCCTGGTTAGTTCTATGGTGCCCTTACAGGAGCTGTCTGGCTCTTCTAATCCTTACTGGCCCTCTTCTGCAGGATTTCCTGAATTTGCCTAATGTTTGGTTGTGGGTCTCTGCATTTGCTCCCATCAGTTGCTGGATGATGATTAAGCAAGGTTCAAGTCTACCATTATAGCAAAGTATTATTAAGAATCATTTCATTGAAAATAACGCCTCTTCCTCCCCCTGGTCATATTTGGTTCTTTTCTAAGTCTCTGGGCTTTCCAGACTCTGGTTCCTGACCCTCCATGAAGAGATATGGCAGTTTTCTTCTAGTGGTATAGGTCTCAAGTTGGACCACTCATTGGCTGGCTACTCCCACAAGTTCTGTGTCGCCTTTATGCCAACACATCTTACAGGCAGGAAAAAACTGAAGGTTAAAAGTATTGTGGCTTGGTTAGTGTCCCTGTCCTTTCAGTGGGAGCCTTGCCTAGTTACAGAAAATGGCCTGTTTAGGCTCCTTATCCCATTTACTACGAGTCTTTGCTAGAGTCACCCTGGAAACTTAGGACTTTCCATTCCACTAAATTTCTCTTTCACCCTAAATGTCCCACAATTTCAATTATCTCTCCCAGTATTCCCTCCAAATGTTTCCCTCCTGATAACTCCTGTTCCTGTCTCCACCAACATCCATCACGCCTGTGGTGAAACCTACTTTTTCCATTTCCAGGGAGACATTCATTTTCTTTGAGCCTTTTTGATTTCTTAGCTTCTCCAGGCCTCTGGTTTGTAACATGGTTATCCTTTCCAGCTAATAACCACTTATAATTGAGTACATACCATATTTGTCTTTCTGATTATGGCTTATCTCACCCAGGATGATTTTTCTAGTTCCATTCATTTGCCTGCAAATTTTATGTTATCATTGTTTTTTTAACAGCTGAGTAATAAGCTATTGAGTAAATATCCCACATTTTATTTATCCATTCTGTTTAGGAACATTTAGGTTGTTTCCAGTTTCTGACTACTATGAATAAGACTACTATGAACACATTTGAGAAAGTGTCCTTATATATGATGGAGTATCCTTTAGTTATCTACCAAGGAGTGATATAACTGTGTCTTGAGTTAGATCAGTTCCCCATTTTCTGAAAATCACCCTATAGATTTTTTAAGTGGCTCCAAAATTTGCCCTGTGAACCGTGACAGAGGAGTGTTTCCCATACTCTATATTTTCACCAGAATAATATGACATTTGAACACAGCATATCTAAAGAAAAAGCATGCTGTAAAATGCTTTCTTATTCATGAATAATAAATCAAATTTTGTATGTGCATCTATAAATACACGTGAATATGTATAGTAAATATGACTTCTGATATCTGTATGCATAATTATTTAATAATCACATTCCATATAGACATTGGTAAATCTATTATACATGATACCTGTACAGAGAACATATCTCTGCTTGAAGCATATATGCACATATGTGTGTAAATATAAATGCTTTCTTATACTGGTAGAATTAAAAGGTCAAAAGTGAATAAGAGAATTTAGGTTTTATTCCTGTGTAATTTCTATATAGAGAAAAATACTATACTTATGCATAAAATAAAGTGAAACAAATGTAAATTTCAATAAATAATCTTATATAAGTGGTATATGGCACAGAACCTGAAGAATGAAAGCTGAAATTAAACAAAAATATGCGCAGAATGATTGTTTTTCTACATGCAGTAAATGTACTTTCTGTACAATCAACACTTACGGAATGATTAGAAGTAGAGGGAGATTTCACAAACACCAAAATACTTCCAAAGAGGAAATGTACCGCTTTTCATTTGATTTATGATCCACAAAATTAATTTCCCAATATCCCTTTTTAATTCCCTGAACATAACCATTATAGATTGTATAAAAATCATGATGAACACACAGTCATGTGAAATTATCCCACATTAAAGACTTTGGGCACAGTGACTTTTCCTGGGTGAGGCTTTGTGGTACTAGAACATTCATTTTTGTAGGAAATTGCATAACCAAGAAGAATAGGTTGGATTATTGTCAATATCTTTGTCAAGAATTAAGGACAATTTCTTTTTAAAGATGCTATATCTAAGAAAACAATCTGTGTGCTGATAATACACAGAGCCATGTAAAATAAATCAAGAATGGGATTTGGTAAATCAATATAACTGGTCTTCATGGATGGTCAGCTGTTCCTGAGCAGCCAGAACACATGTGTATTTGTGTTGCATGCATGCACACACAAGTACACACAAAACACTATGTATTACATCTTGCTAAAATATCTTAAAGAATATAGATCTTTAAGAGATCAAGACAAAACTACTTTAACACATTTTCACATGTTATGTCACAACACACCTTAATATAAGGAAAGCATCTTCAACAATTGGTTGTGCTATTTTTCTAATATGCAAAAGATTTTAAATAGATCCATGTCTATCTCCATGCACAAAACCCAAGTCCAAGTAGATAAAAGATGTCAACATAAGTCCAGTTAATTGAACCTGACAGAAGAGAAAGTTGGAAATAGCCTTGAACATATTAGCACAGGGTACCACTAAGAAGTATATATATAAAACCAGTAGCACAGACACTGAGAGGAAAAATCAATAAATGGCACCTCTTGAAACCTAATATTCTGTAAAGCCAAGGACATAGTAAGACAAAACTGAAGCCTATAGGATGGGAATAGATCTTTACTAACCCCACATCTGACAGAGGACTGACCTCCAAAATATATAAAGAACTCAAGAAACTAGATATCAAAATAAAAAATAATCCAATTAAAAATGAGGGATAGATCTAAACAGATAATTTGCAACAGAAGAATCTCGAATTGCCAAAAGACAATCAAGGAATTTTTTAACATCCTTAATCATCAGGTAAATGCAAATCAAAATGACCCTGAGGTAACATTTTATACCTGTCAGAATGACTAAGATCAAAAATACTGAGGAGAGTTTATTTTGGAGAGGAATGTAGAATAAGGGAAACACTCCTCCACTGCTGCAGAAGTGTAAGCTTGTACAGCCTCTTTGGAAATTACTTTGTTGCTTTCTCAGAAAATTGAGAACCAGTTTATCTCAAGACCCAGTGATACCACTTTTTGGCAGATACACAAAGGATGCTCAATTATACACCAAGGACATTTGCTCAATAATGTTTATAACAGCATCATTCATATAGCTAGAACCTGGACACAACTGAGATGCCCCTCAACAGAAGAACAGATAAAGAAAATGTGGCATATTTACCCAATGGAGTGTTACACAGCTGTAAAAAAAATCATGCAATTTGCCAACAAATGGATTGAACTGGAAAAAGAAATCCTGTGTGATGTAATCCAAACTCAGTATGTACTCACTCATCAGTGGATATTAGATGTAAATCTTATCAAAGGATAACCAGACTAGAATCCACAGCTCCAGAGAAGCTATCAAATAGGGTGTACCCTAAGAAGATAACATGGATCACCCTGGAAATGGGAATTAAACAAGAACTACTAGGAAAACTGGGAGTGAGGGGGTGTGATAAAATGTAAGGGATTAGGAATGAGAATATCAAGAGATAGGATGGTTGAATTGCAGGAGGAATGGAGTGGGAGAGCAATGAAAGAGATATCTTAATAGAGAGAGTCATTATGGGTTTAGAAGAACCCTGATGCTAGGAAAATCCTTAGGAATCCATAAGGATGACAAGCTAAGACTCCTAGCTTAATTAATGGAGAGAGTGCCTAAACTTGTCTTCTCCTCTAATCAGACTGGTGAATATCCCAAAAGTCTTCATACTGCCTCCATTCAGTAACTGATGGAATCAGATGCAGCGATCCATAGCAAGCAAAATGCCAAGCTCTGAGAATCCAGCCAAAGAGAAGGTGGAAGGAATATATGAGCAATGGAGGTCAAGATCATGAAGAGGAAATCTACAGAGATTGTTGAACCAATATCTTGGGAAATTATGAACTCTAGATTAACAGTTGTGGTGCCTCCAAGAGACTGAAGAAGGTCCTCTGCATGTGGAGACAGTTGTATAGCTTGGTCTGTCTGAGGGATCCCTGATGTACATGTTAGCTTAACTGAGCTTATTCTATATGGTGTGATGTCATGAATAGCCTTAATTTAGAGGGAGGGACTTAGTTTTCCCTCAACTTAATGAACCAGGCTTTGTTGACTCTACATGGAGGTCCTTACCCCTTAGAAGGAGTGGGTAGGGTTGGGCTGGGAGGCAGGTGAGGATGATTGGTAAGGAGAACTGTGGTTGGAATATGAAAAGAAACTTTTAAAAAATTAAAAAATCATTAAAAATAAAAGAAAAAGAAAAATTACCAAATACAATAGAGGACAAACTAAATGATTAACAATACAAGAAATACTTCAAGGTTATTTCCTAGGACTCAATGTAAAGGAAGTGAAAAATATAATTTCAATTTATGATAAGAGACCATAGGCAAGATGATTAAATACTTTAGAATTTGTCACTGAAGTCCCAGTGAAGGAAATAAAAATGTGGAAATTCAATTTAAAACTGAATATTTAATAAAAACATCAGCTCACGTGTAATCCTAACTTTAGAGCTTCGGTGTACTCTGTATGTGCTTGAATGACTATGAGCTCCTCGTACATAAAAGCAAGTGCTGTAGCACTATGTCTCCAGTACTCAGGGATCATTTTCAGTCACAAATTATAGCAAAATTTTGCTAATCTAAATGTCAGTAAATCTTAAACCAAATATTCAACCTTAAAATTCTTTCAAGTAGACTGCCACTGGCAGTCTTTAGTTCAAGGATGAACTTAGACTATGTAAGCCTCCTGCTGCTTCATTAATAAATATATTTATGTATATATTTATTCACAGTAGAAAGACAAGAAGTCTTTAAAAGTCCCCTGATTTCTATTTTGAGAAGGTGGTTCAATTGTATTTTGATTTCATCCTGAATTATGAACCAAGACAAAAATAAATTATATAAACTCTGCTCCACAGGAAAACTCTTTTGAATGGTAGTAGTAATACTTGCCTAATCTAAGCACTTTCTGAAACAAAACAAAAATTAACATCATCCATATGGCTTAAGGCATTGTGATAAGAAAAGTATAGTAGTTACCATTTTTATTAGAAAATGAACAAGTAAAAAATTTTGTCAGAGGAACTTACATTTTAATGAAATAATTGTGATTAAAAATCATGAAATTGGGTTTCACAAAGTGAAAAATCACAAAAGATTAATTGTATATATAATTTAATTTTGTTTATAGATTATGATGCCACCAGCCTGCATTATACACAGGACTGAAGATCTGTTGTACAATGATTGAGGAGGTAAATTGCTCATAATTGGAAAAATAAAAATAAAAGCAAAAAAATAAGCAAAGATAATAGAAACAGTTTTTTAAAAATAGCAAATTGTTTATTAGTTGATATTTACTTCCTTAACTGCACTGACACAGGCACATGGACCAGAATTTTTGAGTGTTTTAGGAAAACTAATTCATCTCCACAAACTTGTTATTTTATTATGTAGGACTGGGCATCTATAGTCCTATGTTATAGATATAAATATGAAATTATATGTTCCAGAAAATAGTAGTAGGAATCTATCAATATGTAGAAGAGAAAATATCTGGATAATATGATATTCAGAAATCAAATCTGTATTAACACAACTATAGCAAATTAGTTGGTTATTTGCATAGAATTTGTCGGTTCTAGTTTAATTCACTTAGTAGATGTTGTTTCCTTGAGTGTTCTAAATGTAGTTGCAAAGGACAACAAAGGAAAGGAAGAGAGAGCAGGAATTAATTTGATTGACACCCTTGTGCTGTTAATCCAGCAGAAAACACAGTGAAGCAACAATAACTAAACTAAAATAAAATAAAATAAAACAAACCTAAATTATTTCTCCACAAGTTATATTGAACTTTAATTATTGGAAAGCTGACAGAGAATAATACTTCTGGGACACTGGGGCATTGGTTCACTGGTTTGAAGAGTTTGCAATTACGTCAACATAAGGAAAATAGTGATAAATTCTCAGGTAATATTCAAAGTAAAATATATAATTATTGCTGTTTTAGGTATTTCCAGTTTGGTGTTTCAGTTTTTTTATGTATCTTTAATTATACCACACATTCCTAAAATATCCAACTCAGATTTGATATCAAGAGGACACTCCATGGAATTTTGTGTAAGGAGCACTGCCCATCAGCTACATGTAAACAGCTGCTAAAACAGCTCCAAACACTTCAGTTTTTCTTTCCTCTGAGTAGTTAGCACAAATCCAGAGGCACTGAAGATTAATATAATGATGATTTTAATTAAATGTACTATACTGATTCTGTCAAAGTAAATTCTTAAATTCTGACTCCTAGGGAATGAAGAAAAACAAACACATACGATTACATTAGTTTTTGATCTAAGTTTAAGAGATATGAAAACTGAAAGAAAACAAACTAGACAATTAGCACATTTTACTTGTGGGGACAAATATTTGAACTTCAGTACCCTTACAACACAGGCTATCACAAAAGGTGCTGCTTTTTAGGATTTTATTTTGTTTTGCTTTGTTTTGTTGAGGTAGTCTTGTTTTGTTTTCTGTATTACAAATTGGTGAAAACCCACACTGCCTTTGCACCCTGCTCGCTAATGCTAGTTTTGTAGATGTGACCACCAGTCCTGGTTTATTTAGAACTTCTTAGGTTAGGTATACTATTCAATCCACCATAATTATCACAGAAAATCAAAATGGTAAAGAACCCTCATTTTCCCTGTAAATTAATGGTTTTAATTTTTATCAGAATCACATTATAGAATGTATTTGCTGAACACATTTTGTTGTGTTCACTTTCTTATGTGTGGTATGCATAGATAATATACATATATATATATAGTTTTATACATGTGCTTCTGATTAAATGTCTAGCAACTGTATTATAATATGATCATATGCTTATATAACCATATGATTTCTGATATATAGTATTTTAGTGATTTTATGTTAATAAAGTACTTACCTCTTAATTTTAATAACATGCACTTGTTTGTGTGGAGTGTGTGTGTGTGGTTGTAGCTACAGGTTTCAATACCATGATGAAAGTGTAGAGATCAGAGGATATAACTTCTGGAATTCTGTCTCACTTTCCAAAACTTGGATTTAAACTCTAGTCTTTGAGATTGGAGGAAGATGAAACACATAAGCTCATGAAGTGTACACCTCTTAAATTTCCATGTAGAAATATTGATAAAAATAAATTGCTAGATGCAAGAATCTTTTCGTGAGACACTTTCTGCTCCATCATTTTCAATTGTTATTTTATATTTGAAAATTAAAAAAATGTCTTATAATTTACAATATTGATTTTGAATTTTATATTGTCATCTATTAAACTGGCCTAGACAAGTGTCTTACCTACTTTTGGTTGATTCTGAAGTTCTCTTAGACAATCACTCATTTAGAAAGATGTCAACATACCTTTCCCAGTATGTGATATGCCCATCTCTAGTCATTAACTAGTGTGTCACATTTATTCTCATTTGCTGAAGCATCTTTCTATTTCCAAGATGCCTCCAAATTAGCTTTAGCATATAATCATTTTAAATGCTGCTAGATCCATGTGTTAGTATATTCTTATCCTTGTTGGAAATAATACATAAATTTCCTTCTTTATGGTTCGTTTTGCTTTACTTTAGCATTGAAGAATACTGGCATTGTAGACTAAATAAGGAAAGGTCTTGTCTTCTATTACTTTTTGAAAAGATTGCTATTATGTTTCACTGCACTATGGTCAGAATTCATCTGTGAAACTACATTTTCTCTTCAGTGAGTTTTTTATGTGTAATTTGTCTTCTTTTTGCTTTATTTGTTGATGCCATTTGAACCCAGGCTACATAAACAAATATTCTCAGATTTGACTGAATGTTCAGTACTGCTGGGAGATTTTTCCATCACTGTTTCAATACTTTACTTCTTTCAGTTTGCTTGTTCTGTTTTGTTTCTTTCTGAGACAGTTTCTGTATGTTGTGTTTTTAGTTTCATTTTGAGATTATGATATTAATGAAATTATTTCTCCCTTCCCCTTTCTTTTTCCAAAATTTCTCATCCATTTCCAATTATGTCCTATTTTTCATGTAATGTGTTGTAATAGGCTTATATGTATATGTATATTCTCCTATATTCCTAAATTTAACGTTTAGTCACTGAAACATTACTTGTGTGTATATATAACTGCATCCTGGGTCAAGGTATCTGCTAGTAGACACACCTTAAGTCAAACTCTTGACAGTAGCCTTGAAGTAACAAGAATAGGTCCAAACTCTCAGACTTATAGTCTCGGTTGAACAGGCCCACTTCTGTGGTCTTCCACATGTTTCTTTTTTTTGGCAGCAGAAAAATAAATTCTGTTTCTGAAACCATTCTGTTAGTCTGTGTCTTTTTATTGGTGAAACAAGTCCATTGATATTGAGAGATGTTAATAACCACTAATACTTTGATCCTGTTATTATGTTGTTTTTGGTGGTGATTGTAGTGTTAGCAGTTGTGTGTATTTCTGTTCCTTGATTTTGTTAGTATGAGATTTTCTATGGCCTGTGTTTATGTGGGGGTAGTTTATTTCCTCATGTTGGAGTTTTCTTTTTAGCACCTTCTGAATAGCTGGAATTGTGGATAGATATTTTTTAAATTTTACTTTTTCATGCAATATTTTGTTTTCTCCATCTATGGTTTGTTGTGTATGGTAGTCTTGGCTGATATCTGTGGTCTCTTAGAGATTGAAGATCCTTTTGGCTCTTAGAGTCTTCGTTGAGATGTCAGGTGCAATTCTTCTATGTCTCACTTTATGTGTTACTTGACCTTTTTCTATGTAACTTTTAATATTCATTTTTGTTCTATATGTTTAGTGTTTTGATTATTATGTGGGATAAGAACTTTTTCTGGCCTAAACTGTTCCATATTCTGGAACAGCAGACATTCATAGGCATGTCCTTCTCTAGGTTATGGTAATTTTATCATATGATTTCATTAAATATATTTCCTGTGATGTTTCCTCCTGTAGTTACCACTTGCTAGTGACTTTCCATCTATTTAATTCCCTCAGTTTGTGCTTTATGTATTTCTTCTATTTTTATTTTTATATATTACAATTTTTTCATCTATTTGGTTTTTTGGCATTCTTTAAGAGATTTGTTGTTTTCCTTCAATTATATGTTTGTCTTTCTCTTAATTTCTTTAAGCTAGTTTTTCATCTCCTCTTTAAGGACCTCTGTCATCATCATAGAGTCGGCTTTAATGTAATGTTCTTGTAATTCAACTTTGTGAAATATCAAGGCTTTCCATAGTGAAATAGATAGGCTCTGTGACCATTTATTGACATCCTGTTTTTGTGTTGTTTTTACACTAACAGACTTCTGGATTTGACATGATTATAGGTCTAGCTCCCAATTTCTTAATTGGTTTTTGTTGAATGAATGTTTTCTTTTTTGGTTGCTCTTTCCTCTCTTGCCTTCTGGATCCCATTACTGTGGTTGATCAGAGGATCTCCACTGGACATCTGATGACCTGGCTTGCCTCTGACCCAGCAGGAGGTTGGTATCTTTTTTGTGGGCTGAGGTTATTTATATGTATGTGTGTGTTTTCTGATCTGGTTGGGTTCCTCTGGAGTTCATGTGATTGCCTGGCTTCTGGTGGTATAGAAGGCTATTTTTCAAGATGCTAGTCTAGCCTCTGATGGGGTAGAAGACTTCAGCCAGACATATGGGCTGGAATATGGTGATATGGGGAATATGGTGATACACTTTTAGGGTAGCCATGTCATACTGGACTGCATAAAAATGATTTGAATAAGGACATCAATAGACATGCTTGCACCATTGGGGAAAGTTAATAAGTTCTCAACACTACATAAATAACTACAGTCAACTAAGGAATGCTGAGAGTAACAGTTTTCCCCAGTCATTAAAATATACAAGTAACAATTTAGAAACTATGAAGAGTGTGTTTATTAATACATATGCAATATAAATCTATGTGATAACTGTAATTAATAAAAAATATTCAAGAATTTGAAAGAGAATAGGAAAAATATTTGGGAGAGTTAGGAAAGTAAGAGGGGGAAAAACGGTATAGTTACAATATAAGCTAAAAGAAAGAAAAAATACTGAAAAACACAAAGATATTTACACATTCTACCTTGGAATTTGAAAGCTAACCATAAAACATCTGGCCATGTTATTACATAATAAATCACATTAATTTCCTTAGCAAAATATGATTAAATATGAAGACAATTTAATAATCAATTAGGAAATATATTGCACTAGATCCCCCAAATTCCATATTACATAACAAGGAAATAATTAAGTTATTCTTAGATTTAGTGTATATGAACATTTTTGACAGAATGAGTGCAGTCTTGTAGGTATAAAACACATTGTATGATTCATTTAGATCAAGTTCAAAAAGAAAATAATTGTCAAATATCAGTACAGTGTCTGCATAGGGGTCAGCAAACTTGCTAAGAACTCTTTTTTGTACATTTCTTAACTGATATTTATTGAGCTCTACATTTTTCTCTGCTCCCCTCCCTGCCTCTCCCATCCCCCCTTCAATCCTCCCCCAAGGTACCCATGCTCCCAATTTTTCAGATCTTATCTTTTTATACTTTCTACTTACCATGTAGATTATATCTATGTAAATCTCTCTTAGTATCTGCATTGTTGTCTAAGTTCTCTGAGATTGTGGTTTGTAGTCTGGCTTTCTTTGCTTTATGTTTAAAAACCACCTATAAGTGAGTACATGTGATCATTATCAATCTGGGTCTGTCTGGGTTGCCTCACTCAAAATAAAGTTTTCTAGCTCCATCCATTTTCCTGCAAAATTCAAGCTGTC